>JAIXMF010000089.1:0-42399 GCA_025201365.1 Syncephalis plumigaleata | reverse complement strand
CGATGATGATGATGATGATGAATTGGGATGGAGAATAGGTGCCTGTGAAGCATCATTAGGCCTGTTCCACCTGTCATTGTTATCCTAGATCCTGATGTATTTGAGCGACTTGAAGAGCCATCTGACGAAGAAAATGATATGTTAGATTTAGCATTTGGACTAACAGAAACGTAAGCATTGAATCGAGCAATGTATACGCTTGTTTGCTTATTTATATTATTTATATTAGATCGCGTCTTGGTTGTCAAGTAATTATGACAAAGGATCTAGATGGTATTCGAGTACGACTACCCTCGGCCACACGTAATATGGGTAGATGGTAAGAGACACGTATATAACGTTATAGTAAATATGCTAATGATGATAGATGATCCATGAATGCCCTTCACTCCTATTTATAACACTATTTATCATATAGGATACAAACCAAAACCTCATTAGATTTACTTACTATATTAGCGAGGCATATTCATTCCATAGTATAAAATGAATTATGCGTATGCAATACAGTTGATTATATCTATTAAAATTCATTTACTCGTATAGAAAAGTGTATATTTCATCATATCAGTGTCATTCATATACGAGTGAGTGTCACGAGAGTTGCATATTATTAATGTACAGGCTTTTTCCACATTCTGTCTTCTTTCTTTTTCTCTTTTTTCCCTTGTCCTTCATCATAAACAACTCATCACTTCATTCCTTTTTTCATCTTCTTCATCTACCGCGTCTGCATAAACTCGATCGTATCTCGTATTTCATTTCTTTCATCTATCCTTACACTAGTCGTGTAAGAGGACAAGTGCACTACGTGCAACGTGTGTTGACCGTAACAGAGTTTCTCTCCTTGATCTTCTCGTATACGTGCGATTTCTCATTTTATTATCATCATCCTACTATTATATTTAAACTGGTACTACTTGATTAAACGTACGACGTGACCATCATCTATTCGTTGGACTTGATCTACACTAGGAGGAAATAGTTAGGCACACACACACAGAGAGAGAGAAAGATATATACGATTGAAATACGTTCAGATAACTTGGTGGATTTATCCATATTGTTATCTACCTTGCATCACATATACACATATACATCAGGTAATATTGTAGTCTCTTTTATATGATAGCCTGTTCAAATACCTTAATATATGATGTAACACGCCTGCTTTGTTGTTGTACGATAATTATGTTGTTTCTGTATTGCATTAGCTTAATAGTTGGATGTTCTGAGATGAGATAGGCTTGATCTATTCAATTTGATATGTTCTACGAATGCATTTCTTTCCCTTCCTCTTTCTTAACAATTATATATGCCTATAGTATATATACATATACATATGCATTACAATCAATAGAAGAATGTTTGTTATTATCGTCATTATTACTAGTTAATGTCATGGAATAAGCGTAATAATCATCGATTTGTTTTGTTATCTTTTCCATTTTGTCTACACAGATATTGCTTTAACGTGTACGGCGTTCAACGACATAACAGATCATGGCTTATCGCAATGGAGCAACCGGGGCCAATGCGGCAGTAGCTCAGAATAAGATGGCCAATGGAACTGGTGCACCACCCGCTGGACCTGCTATGCCCGATCTAAACATCAGGTTAATCTGTCGTGATTGTCGACGCGATCCACCGAATATCGTCGAGTGTTTCGCCGAGGGTGATTTAGTATGCGGCGACTGTGGACTCGTTCTCGGTGATCGTATTGTAGACACGCGTTCTGAATGGCGTACCTTCAGCAATGAAGATGAGGATCCATCTCGTGTGGGTGGCAGTGCTAATCCATTACTTAATGGCACGCAACTCGACACGATCATCTCGAAACTAGACGGAGGCAGTGGCGCGTCACGCCATCTCAGCAAGACACATGGTCGTGCGTCGGCCGTTAAGGGGGAGCGTCACTTGGTGCAAACCTACAAGGAGATCTCCGCGATGTGTGACGCCATCGGTCTGCCACGTCTTATCGGTGATGCCGCGAAGCATTTGTACAAGCAGGTGGACGAGCGTAAACTGCTACGTGGCAAGAGCAACGACGCACTTATCGCCGCGTGTATCTTCATCGCTTGTCGACAAGAGGGTGTCACGCGTACCTTCAAAGAGATATGCGCATTAACCAAGGTGCCCAAGAAGGAGATCGGACGCTGCTTCAAAGCATTGGCACGGGAATTGGACACTGCCATGCTATCGCAGGATATGGCGGGTGGCGATCTAATGCTACGCTTCTGCTCGTATCTCAGTCTGCCACCAGAGGTTAAGAAAGCGGCCAAAGCGGTCGGTGAACGTGCCAAGGATCTTGGTACACTAGCGGGTAAAAGTCCGGTATCCATTGCAGCCGCTTGCATCTACATGGTGGCCAGTCTCTATGGTGTGCCACGTCCCGCCAAGGAAATAGCCGTGGTGGCCGGTGTATCCGAGGTAACCATTAAGAATGCGTATAAAGGTCTACACGCAGCACGAGGCGAGTTGATTAAGCATACGGATGCAGCTCATGCTATTGATTCATTGCCATCACCTTAAGCGTGTTAGTCAGCAAGAGCTATAACGACACAGTGAAAGCAATAATGGGAAGTCAAAAGAAGTGACACGTAATAGATGGTAATGAGTTTGCTCCACACCAATTGATATTACTCTTATTACTTACCATCATCATCATCATTGGTATTATTATATTATTGTTATTTGTTATTTGTTATTGCGGTTACATGACCATTGATTGATTGATTGATTGATTAGTTCATTAGTTGGTTGGTTGCGTTTAATGTTTTCTCTCTCTCTCTCTCCCCTTCTACACTTCTTTCCTCATTATGGATACATTTCACTTACTATTTTCGTTTGATTTCTCGATGCTTATTCTACTACAATCATCATCATCATCAATGGTGATAATGATGATAATCCTATATGATCAATTATATTCTATTATTGATTCATAATCTATTAGCAGTAGTATCATGAGTGATGAGCGTATTTGCTTAATAACAATAAATGATTATGCAGATGAATACAGGGTATTCGTGTCAACATGTATTACGCAATTTAGTCAACTTTGATATTGTAATATTCCTATAATCAAATGTAGTTCCATACCATTCATCTAGTGATTAGTCAATGATAACAGCTACGTGCAATATCATTTACTCACCTAGTCAGTTCGGTAGCGCATTGTCGATTCATCAAATCCCACCGATGGGAAACGACGCGAGAAACGAGCAACATCATCGTGTAGCTGTTGTAATTCCGGCCATTGACCTACATTATCGCCTAATGTATCCTTGAAATCCTTCAATTTAGTACCTAAACATTCAATGTGGAATAGATTAGAATCATGATTGGAATAGGTAGACGTTAAACGACAATACCTGATACTCCCTTATTAATAGATTGCGTAATCTGGACTGCTCGATCGATGAATTCGGCCACTTGAGCAAAATCATCTTCATTTAGACCACGCGATGTCATAGCCGGTGTGCCTAATATAACAGATAGAATACAAATTAATAGTTAGTACAAGTGTAGTGTACTCCTTGCTCTCCTCTTACCAATGCGTAGACCACCAGGAACAAATGCACTATGATCACCGGGAACTGTGTTCTTATTAGCGGCAATGTTGGCCAGTTCGAGTACCCGTTCGACACGGGCACCGTCAATGCCCTTATCGCGTAAATCGATGAGTAGCAAATGCGTATCTGTACCACCAGATACTAGCTGATAGGTACGTTTATCTAGTTCATCGGCTAATCGTTGACAGTTTCGTAGCACTTGCTGTTGATATTCACGGAATTCCGTAGTCGTTGCCTGAACAATGTAAGGTCGTTATTATGATGCTATTGAATGAATTATTGATGGAAATACCTGTTTCAAAGCAACTGCCAATGCTGCAATGGTATGATTATGAGGACCGCCTTGATGTCCAGGGAAGACTGAATGATTAATCGGTTTCTCTAGATCGTATTGTATTTCTAGTATATAATGGATTAATAATAAATAAAGCCATTATGATCAATGATGGATGATCACTTAAAACGAACCTTCTCCTTTCTTCGTTGTACTGCGTACTCCTTTACGATAAAAGATGAGTGCTCCACGCGGACCACGCAATGATTTATGAGTAGTCGTAGTAACCACATCAGCATACTCGAATGGTGATGGCAATACACCGGCAGATATCAAACCTATATCGTATGATGATAGTTGGCGTGTCGTCCTAATAATAATCATAATAACGATCACAATAACTTACCGCTTATATGAGCCATGTCCACCATAAGATAAGATTTTGATTTATCCGCAATCTACTAATGATTAGTAGGGTGTGGTGCAAGTAAGCACGTCGTTGCATTACCTGTTTCATACGTTGATAGTCGATGATACGCGGGTAGGCACTGGCACCGGCCACAATGATCTTTGGTCGATATAGTTGCGCGTTACGTTCCAGTACGTCATAGTCAATTAGACCGGTTGACTCGTCCACTCGATAAGGGAACGTTTCAAAGTAAACGGATACTGAGGAAATCTTTCTCGTATCCGTTTGATAACCATGCGATAAACTGACATTTCATTATTAGCTGTCAATGATGATGATATAGATATCATTCAACTTACTGCCCACCATGTGGTAAATCAAGGCCCATAATACGTTCGTGTGGCTTTAGTAGAGCACCATAAACGCATAGATTGGCTGGTGAACCTGGTAGTATCAAAGTAAATGAGATATGAGATGTTACTACTACTACTTGTTCATTTGTTTCATTTCATTTACCAGAAAGTGCCTGAACATTGACACCCCAACGATTCGAATCGAGTTGAAATGCTTCCAAGGCACGCTTTTGACAAAGTCGCTCTGATGCATCAATCCATTCATTACCGCCGTAATAACTGTGCATATATCATATCAATAAATAAATTAGCTAGACTTGCTAGTAATCAAATGAATAAAAGCAGACACTTACCGAGCACCAGGATATCCTTCTGAATACTTGTTTTGCATAATGGAACCTAAAGCCTCCATTACTGCAGAGGAGGTAAAGTTCTCGGAGGGAATAAGTACGATGCTCTCCCGTTGACGACACTTTTCCTTCTCGATAATATCGAACATTTCCGGGTCAACCTCTGACAATGGGCTATTTAATAACTAATGAAGATAACGAAAGAGTAAGTAACTATGGCATGTTGTATGCACTGCACGCTAGCATAAGGGTAAACCTGCCTCTTTTTGACCAGCTGGAAAGGCAAACAGTCGTTTCTAATAGTGTTATACCAGTTTAGTTATTCTATCGTTATAGCAATATGCAGTATTATCTAATATGGTTACCGGAATAGTACGCGTCAACTGAGGGGCAACCACTCGTTGTGTCGCCAAACGAGTAGATAGTAAGCGTAGCATAGTGACAACGGCTAAAACAGAACAGTACTAAGAACAAGTCAACGAGAAACAACTAGTAAGAAGCAGGAATACCGCGACAATGAACTATTAACGTTGCCTTAACCTAGAACTATGAAGACAGAAAGAGCGAGATAGAGTGAGAGTGAGGGAAAGAGAGCGAGAGGAGAAGGTATCAAATACTATTACAAGTTTATTGCAGTGAAGGAAAGTGAAGAAAGGAGGCGAGGACGTCACCGAGTCAGGCAGTAGAAAATATCAAATTACTAAATGGAGACTTCCTTTGCTGCTTCTTTGCTTCTCCACCTATTCAAGTGATTGCGACCTCTACTACTATATAGTCAAGACTATAAAACACCAAGCTATAATGGGCCGTACGAAGAAAGGAAAAGGACAACAAAAGGCTACGTCGTCGTCGTCGTCGTCGTTGTCTAACCACAACGTTGACGATAATTGGAGGACGGATCCCAATGCTTTTGAAGACGATGTTATCGATGAAATCATTACACCTAATGCTAGAGCCGCACTATCAACGGGTGTACGTCCCAGTGAATTGAATAGACCGAGAGCGGCCAAAACATTGGTGGAACAAATCGAGGAACGTAAGGCGAAAGGAGCGACGCGTAACCATCAATCTTACAAGGAAACACGTCAAGGCAATGTACGTATCATTGATGCGGGCAGTGTTGGCAAGAAACCGAAAGGACAAAACAACAACGATGACGAGGATAATGATGGCGGTATACCAGACGACGAAAAGATGCGATTGATTAGGGAGAGTGGTCTATTAAAGAAACTCGACTATAACGATGGCAAGTCTGGTAAAGGCAAGCGTAAGCATGGAACTAGCGGGAATGAAGATGAGGAGGAGGAGGATTATATCTTCCATGCTATTCTCTATACAATTCCCTTCTGTACCATTTATGCTGTTATGGACACGTTAATACATCGTCAGTATAATCAGGAGGCACCGCCGCTGGAGATTATTCAACGCTTATTGAAAGCAGTTCCATGTAAGTGACATGATACGAGAATGTCTATCGTGAAGCAAGTGTAATTAATCGAACGAATGACGATGCCTACGATGATGGCAGTATTTCTTATTATGATCTATTTTAGTAACAAGTATCGAAAGCATATCATTGTCAAAAGTCTACTGCCCATCATATCATCGGCATCGGGTTGCTATTTATTACACTTGATAAACACATCACCAGCTTATGGTATTATGCGACAATGTCCGGGTCTAGCTACCATTTGGATCTATACGGTATTTCTAATGGAGCTACTGCCTACAGTGGGATCATTAGCGGGTGTTGGCTTATTCTATTGGCTTACTACACCACCAGCTTATAAAAAACCGTAAAGCACAACTAAATAAACAGATGTTGATACAATTATTTATTGAATAATAACGATTATGGCTTAGTAATAAATGATTAAAAGTGTATAACCTCGCGTATATTAGTTTATATATATATATATTAGGAATGTCGAGTAGATTATAGTAAATACTGACACATACATAGAAACACATGAACACATAGACATTTAGGGAATGAACAATTAGTTGACAGAGAGATAAAGATAGATAGATAGAGATAGAGCGACAAGTAATGCCAGCATGTTGTCGTATTGGAACGCATGTATTACAACTACGCGATGATGAGTGGCGTTTGCTACACGTTGTTATGAGATCCTGGCATGGCCGTATGACTCGTGTTAAATGTGTCCTTATCCTGCGTGCTTGGTTGGAATGACATGCCGCGAGATCGATTCGACACAATCGTAGCACTGTCGGGGTAGCCGGTGCCTGCACTTCGCACGGAGAGCTCGGATGGTTTAACCCCGTAGGGTGTACGCACCACACCACTACGCACTGAGGTGCTCGTTTGCGTTTTGCTACGAACGTCAAGCACGAATAAGATGGCGATAATACGCATACTGGGCGCGATATCCTTCAGCACTAGACGTACCGCCTCTGGTGCTACGCCTATTCGCCAGACTTTTTCATTTTTCATGATTTCCTCGACTATAGACACGATAACACCGAGTATGCAAACCATGCAAATGAGAGTGACCTAGTAAGTATAAAGGAAGCAAACAAACAAACAAACAAAGAAAGAAAGGCAAATTAGTCAATATGTCATTGCATAGCGATGATGGATAGGAGGCATACGAACATGCTCGCGTTTTACTTACCTGACTGAGTGCACTACGGGTTACCATGTTGAGTGTACATTCTGTCGCTTAATCCAAAAGGCCAGACCTATTGAATACCATTCTATTAGTGTCGTGTAGTCATAGGCATCGATAGCAAGGTAGCTTACCGTAGTAGATAAAGAAGAGAAGCATGATGCCCAGCATCACCCAGCCTATAACACGGTTGATGTATACAATATAGGCTGTAGGCGTTCCCTTGCCTTCTCCGGGAAAGAAGGTTCGAATGATGAACTTTACCACGGCTGCCAGCAATGAAATGTAGATGATATACTTGAACACCGTGATATGACGTCTATTATTCATTCGCTTAATGAAATGATGCCTACAAATAGGTAATCAGGTCATTTTTGTTTGATTAGAAGATGAATCATAAGCGTGTAATCATCGGCTACTTACCATAATAGAATCAGCAAATGGAATGAAATCACTAGGAACAACTCCATAATACGGTAGATCAGCTGATAACCCTCGGTGAATGGATTCATAGGCAGGGTAGCAATGAACACTACATATGATAGGGAGGTGTTAATTAAATAGAGACGATGACAACACGCCTGGCAGTAACTTACGAATAGCACCGATAAAAGCGGAAACATAAATGGCAATACGCATCTTTGTTGGATATTTACCGGATTTGACTATACCAGCCAGTATAACGAGACTACGTATAACAAAGATAATGATAACGCCCATAAGAACGTAAGTATAAGCGATGAACTCGCCCGCTAAGAAGACGTCATTCCATGGACCTGGTTCTAAGCGGTGGAATAATAAATCGTTAGCATGACGGCATTAGTATGTAGATAGCAGTGGATAGAATCGTTGCAATGATTATAATCTTACCTTGTTGCAGTAAAACCATAATTGGTTCAGTTTGCTTCTTTGGCTTCGGTATCACTTCCTCGAACTGTGATTCTGGCATGAGTGCCGTATGAATTGGTGGTGCACCATTGCTGAACGATAGACCTCGAACGGTGTACTTCGTATCACGTGGTGCACCTGGCACATTGCCTTTTTTAAAGTCGAGGAGATAGAGTACAGCGACAATGGAAGGACCACCGCTAGATTCGAATTGTTTTCCTAGTTGTACGACGGCTTCTACTGCCTACATGATCATCATCATCATCGAGGAATATGGTTACACATCAAACAGTGATACGCTCGTTAATTAATATTGTTCTACTCAGTGGTTTGTTTTGTTTTTGCTTTTTCAAGCAATGATCACGCATGTAACTCATTGTTATTTACCTTGACCATCGTCTCACAGCCCTGCTTGTATGACTTCTTCTCTTTAATGGAAATAATAGCTTGTGTATTATTAGCCAGGACAGGACTATTCGGCTCAAACTTAAGCACACAATCCTTCGAGTCGTCAAACTCGGCCTGTATCAGGACACCCTCATAGATGTAGACAGGTACGCGCACCTGGAAAGGATCCTGAGTGTGAAAAGATACAGTTTGATTCTTGATATGGAAGGTAACTAGCGCAGAAACCCGCTGCAACTGTGTAGACCATAAAGCGACATCAACTATGAAGGTGAAGAAGAGAAAAGTGCAAACGAACTTTACAGCACGATAATGGATCATATTGCTGGACACGGCAGTAGCAGCAATCAATATTATTACTATGATTAAACCGTGGGGAGGGTGATGATAGGGATATTAATGAGGGTATTAATGATGATAATAACAATGGCAATGATGTGGATGAAGATGAAGATGAAGATATGTAATTAAATTGGACGGTAATAATATCGATAGCTGCACTAGTGGAGAAGTTGGAATGTAGACAAGAGGAACAATGAAAAGTATGCTTGATATAGCTTATAAATGACGGTAATTGTAAATGAACAAGAAGAAGACGCTGGTGAGGGAGCATCGCTGCGGTTATTAAGAGGGCGGGCCTTGACCGATAAGAATAGATAGCTATACTGTCGGCGTATAACTCGTTTGCAAAACAAGTTTCTCAAACGACGGCGGAGGACAACGTGTCAAAGGTATCTAAGCTTGTTTATGCCCCACCATTGGTATCGTCTAACTGGGTATCGCCTCACTATGGAATTCACCATTATCCATATGTTACACTGGCGTATTCCGCCTCTTCCTCTCCCTCCCCTTTTCTAATAAAACATTCTATACGGTTCTTTTTTAATATCAATTGTGGTTAAACGTTGGTCATGGTTTAGCCATGACCATATGGCGACTATTGTCACTATTTTACCATACCCTATTTATAAATTATGCCATCTATCTATCTATCTATCTATCATACTTGTCATTGCTATTGATACATCGATTATAAGCAGTTAATGTTCATTAGTAGAGCAAGAGAGAGCAAGAGAGAGCAAGAGAGCAAGTGCAAATATGGGGTTGGAAATCATGTAATTAGCGTTGTTATCACCCTTGCCGTTATTTACGCAATATTCACTCGCCTGTCATGAGAAAAAACAATTCGAAGCGATTGTTGTTCTATTTGTCATTAAGCAGCAATGCTGCGTTCATTTACTTGTTTACCTCGACACACCAGCAGTGCAGCAAGCCAACTGGTTTGCCGGAATAACCACACGCCACAACGTGCTACCTTTACCCCACTGTCCATAACGTCATTATATGCACGATTCCACTCATCACTACTATGGTCGTGTCGACAGCATGCCGTTAGAATGCAGCGTGCTACTCCAGCTAACAGGCATACTGACTCGGGTCTCAGTTACAATGTGCCTCGTCTAGCTTGTTATTCTTCGGGGATAGCGTCACCACTGGAGCACAGTCAATTGTCGCTGCGTAATACTCGACACCTATCGCCCTCGGTCGACTATCAATTGGAACCGATACACTTTCGACGAGAACAACCTAGTAAGTAGTTAAGGTGAACGAATAGTGGACATTCGCTTATCTTATTCGCTCTCTAAGGATGCTAACAATGCGACATGACATGATATATGACATGTAGACTACAAAAAAGCATCGAGCACAATCTTGTCCGCAACTGAACTTGAATCACACGATGATAATGATGTGGTCACGAGGTGAGTGGATAATACCTCATGGAATGAGGAAATATGAACAGTGCGTAAACTGTACGCCATTGTTCCTTATTAACGTAATGCGTTGTAGTGGTTGGCAATTGGCGTGGAAGCAACGACCGCGCACTGTTCTACTCGTGAAAAAACCGGCAGATCAGGCAACAGAAAAGGCGTTAGTCGACGTGGCACAGTAAGTTTCATCGCTTTTATTGTTCGCTCCTCGCCTAGTTTCGACTTAGTATAGGGCAACATGCTAATATTTCCATTATCTATTCATTTATCCGTGTCACCCTTTTAAATGGATACACACCGATTTATCACGATACTAGTTGGTTGAACAAACAGGATCCACCGTTAAATGTCGTTATCGAACGTAAAGTTGCCGCTACCCTTCAGGAACAATTGCCGTTCGCCCATGTGATCACCGAGGGTAAGTGTTACGTATAGTGAGTAAAACGAATAACGAGATAGGAGAAGCGAGGCAGTAGATACTCGATGATATTAACGACATGTGACTCGTCTACTTAGGTGAACATCGAGAGTACGAGCGAATAGTCGATTTCGTCGTAACTATTGGCGGTGACGGTACAATCCTACATGTTTCCTCGCTATTTAATGGACGCGTACCACCGATTGTTTCGTTCTCCATGGGCACATTAGGATTTCTACTACCATTTCGTAAGTGATCATCACGCCAACGACGTGAATACTATTCGTTCATCATCTGATGTTGAATTAACATTGAAATAGACTTCAAAGATTATATTCTTGCCTTATCCAATGTTATTCATGGTAATGCCTCATTGCTGCCTAGACTACGTCTGGAATGTACCGCGTTTACAGCTACCGGTCAGAAGATGGAACAAGCTGGTAATAATATTGACCGAGCTAATCTAATATCGCTAATAATTCCAATGCGAATAGATAGGATTCAAGTGATGAATGAGGTCAACTTGCATCGTGGTCGTTATCCACACTTGTCCGCCGTAAGTTGCTATGTGAACGGTGAATTTCTAACAGATGCAGTAGTAAGTAAATTATAATAAGTTGATATATATGAGATAATACTTACATTCTATCGATAGGCAGACGGGTAGGATGACGACGACGATGATGATGATGATGATACTGATGGCAATCATGCTTACGAATATTATATTAATTATCTTATAAACTATAGACTCATTATTGCTACACCTACTGGATCTACAGCCTATTCATTATCAGCAGGTATTACTTGATTACAAGTCGATTACCGTACTATACGCTAACATTGATAATGTGACATTGATACCACATCCTGTTAGGTGGCCCTATCGTACATCCATCGGTGCCCTCATTGTTAATCACACCGGTGTGTCCGTTGTCACTTTCATTCCGCCCGGTTCTCTTGCCTGCTGATGCACGAATAAAAGTACGCGTGTCTACCTCTAGTCGGGGTGAAGCCGAACTTACCGTTGATGGCCGAGAACTATGTCTGCTATCTGTAGGAAGTTATGTCGAGGTAAGTAAATTGATATTACCCATAAACTATGATCATACTTAGTACATATACATGTATGCGCGTGATTACTACTAGATCAAAAGATCCAACTATCCGATGCTATGTGTTAATCGAATTAACGAGGGTGTCGACTGGGTACGGGATATTAACCAAATGTTAAAGTTCAATCAAGGCTTCGCCAATAAGCATCAATTACTAATGCGAACGGATGCCGACTGGGAATAACTAGGATATGAATATTATTTAATGAGTATATAAAATACAGTAATACGAAGTAAACTGCTCGGTATATACGACGATCATTCATCGTTTATTTCTAGCATGTCTCGTGTGATTAGTTGTGATGCGTCATCAAGCGGCACGCGCGGAAATAGGTTCAAGCAAAGGGCATACCATGGCTGAATACCATTTCAGTTTGCTCCCCTCTCGCCTCTCGTCTCTTCTCTCGTCTCGTCTCGTCTTCTTTGTTGGTCATTCGCTAAATTACAATATGTTTTGTAAAAGATTACGATATGTCATTGCGCTCGTTTGTATCTTACCACAGTCGATGTTGGTTGTCACCGAGAACACCTCTGGTAAAATAAAGGACACCCATATTGCACCGGAAATACGTGAACCTACTCAAGTAGACACTCGTCCTTTAAATATTTTTGTAAGCACGGCTTTGGGTTCATGGTCCCATGCATCACCGCAACTAAGTATTGCCGAGATACTAGTGGCGCGCGGCCATAAAATCACCTTCGCTAGCTATAATGATACGGTGAAGGCATGGTTGAAGAATTATCCTAAGGTACAACCATTGGATATGGGCGACAATCCGGTTAATGGCCCATCATTCCATGAAGTCATTCGTAAATTCATGCTTACCGAAGACGAGGTTGATTTCACTGCTTTCATACGACACATGTCTAAAATCTTCTTGGAGAACTATCCGCAAGACTACCGGTTATATCGACAGTATATTCTTAATAATAACGTTGACGTGGTTATCTGCGACTTTTGCAGTATGGCTTGCGTTGATGCCGCCTACGAAACAGGTCGTCCCTTCGTTATTACCGTACACATGGCTGGAACATTTGGTAAGCTATAACGAATTTAATGGTTGCATCGATTCTCATTTACGCGTCTTATAGGTCAAGATGCTCAACCGTACATATCCAGTTCAATGCATCCTATGCCGTCAACCTATGAACATGCAAGCTTTTTCGATCGTTTTTACGACACGTTTTTATTACCAATAAGAATGATACCGACCATTATTGAGACCGCCTCTTTACAACGAGGCATGGCACTCGAGCTAGGTACCGAGGCCTACACTAGTTACGAGGAACGTTGGCGTCATGGACTCGTACTGGTGAACAGCTTCTTTGGATTTGAGGTAATTGATTAATAAGTTATTGATCGAAACAAGAAACAAGACACTCATTCGTAGTCTAGACACCACGACCATTACCGCCCAATACATACATGGTTGGTCCGCTATTGCCTAAAGAATTTACACCGCTATCCGATGAGTTACGTCAATTCCTAGATGCTCATGAACGCGTCGTTTACGTGGCATTCGGAAGTGCTATGATCGTACCACGTCAACGCTTATCCACCATTCTCTACGCGTTACTAGCCGCTCATCGCGATGGATTAATTGATGCGGTCGTATGGGGTCTAATGCGATCGGGTAATCATGAGGAATCGCTTCTATCTACCATTACGATCGATGGAACGACACATAGTGTCGCTGATATGCGATCTGGACGACATCCAGTGGTTCGACTATTGGATAGGGCACCACAACGCGCCATACTTCAGCATCCATCGACCGTGTTATTCATCTCGCATTGCGGTATTAGCTCCGTATACGAGACGATATTCGCCGGTGTACCTGTTCTTGGACTGCCGATAATGGGCGATCAAGCCATGAATGCGCGTAAACTGACCGAACTACAAGTAGGATTATGGCTTCCTCGAACGGATGTGAAAGTGGACATGTTAAACGATGCATTTCATCGACTACTATCGCCTGACTCGTCATTGGCCAAGGATAGCCGCGCGAACATGGCGAGACTTTATCGAATGATTTCTATCGCTGATCGTAATCGCAATCATAGCGCTGATCTCATTGAGCTAGCAGCCGTGCCCGGTGCAATCAAGACGCACGAGACCGCTAACTGGCGTATGCCATGGTGGAAAGCTCGCAATTATGATCTGTACGCATTCGCACTACTAGTCTTATCCGCTATCATCGGTGGAGTCGTCTATGCTATACGATATGCTATAATGGCTTTACGCTTTAGTCGACATAAAGAGAAGCAAGCATAAAAAGTGACGCATGCTTTACATTTCGTTGGTTTTATTGAACAATGCTCCTACAGCAAGCAGGTGAGCATATGCTACGTATACCGAACTGCAACTGCAACTGGGAAAGCAAATAAAACAATGGTCAAGCTAATGAGCCGTATTAATGTGTATCGAGCATTCTATCTTGTATAATAATTTATTTTAATATACATCCACTATGATATCCTTGGAGAAGATGCACCTACGGCAAATGTATACCTATAGGATTGCAATGGTAAGTACACTTGACGATTAATAATGATGACAATGAACTAGTAAATGCAGTGGCTACTTGCTGATATAGTATCAATTTCCACATGTAATTTCATAGAGTATAGCGCACGGTGAATATTGTCTATGCATATAAGCATGTCATAAAATTATACAGCTTACTCTGGGCTATATGCCAATATGGATCGAGATATTATTGGATGCTTTCGAATGATAAATGGATGTATTCCACATGGGTCCAAACTGGAGTATTACCGCAATCTATGCTACGTGATTCTACGCAAGGTGTACTAAAGGTTTATTGTTATTAACGAGTGAGTCTAGAACAGACCTCGAGCGTGGCCTATGAGGCTTGACGCTTTCATTTCATCACGACTAACTCCTGTTCTAGAAGGCAGCTTAGCTTCACGATCTAGCATGCATATATAATACCCCGTCAAAGGGACATTCAGTCGTGTGCCGCTCTGTCTACTATTACCTGATCTACGCCGTTTAACGCCACTCTCTACATATCAACAGGCTATGAAACAACGTGTGCCATTCTCGACTACGTGCCTATATGCTCCATATATTGACTGGTGCATCCTACGTGGACCTATACCGCGTAACTAACTCGCATAATTACATGTACCTGGCGGTTAATAGTTCCTAATCATTCTTGGTTATTGGTGAATACCACCTGCTTTACACGTTCACCCCTCTCTCTCTCTCTATTGTTTACTCTTTCCTTTCTCTCTTTCTTCGCCGTTCACTGCTCGTATTCGTGATGCTCGCTGTACCTGTTCTTTATTTCTCTTTCTCTTATTCCTTGTATACGCTTACCTTTGCTTAGCACACTCGCGTACTTGTACTTTCTCCTCTCTCGCTTGTTTATGTTTTACTCGCGTTCACTGTTCACCACTCCTTGTTGGTGTCGTTGATCTAACGTTAGTTCGCGTCATCATCTACGCGTTCGCTGTTCACAGTTCCTTGTTGGTGTCGTTGATCTAACGTTAGTTCGTGTCATCATCTACGCGTTCGCTGTTCACCGCTTCTCGTTGGTGTCGTTGATCTAACGTTAGTTCGTGTCATCATCTACGCGTTCGCTGTTCACCGCTTCTCGTTGGTGTCGTTGATCTAACGGTAGATTGCGTCATCATCTACGCGTTCGCTGTTCACCGCTTCTCGTTGGTGTCGTTGATCTAACGTTAGTTCGTGTCATCATCTACGCGTTCGCTGTTCACCGCTTCTCGTTGGTGTCGTTGATCTAACGGTAGATTGCGTCATCATCTACGCGATCTATTCATCCTGCCTGTTGCCCTTACCTCTTTGTAGTTTACGGTGCTTTTCTACGCACGCTCGCTACGATCGCGCGTTCATACTCACTTTATTCTGCTGTAATCGCCTCCCCTTCAGACTGTAGGACTTGTGCACGACAAGGCTACCGTACTGTTCCTACGGGTGCCTTACAGCTGTCATTGCGTCATGATCCACTCGCGCGTTTATTCCTTTGTACGTTAACAGTGCTCATCTGCTACTCTTTGTATTGCAAGGTAAGCTGCCGTTTGTTTATTAGATTTCTACTGTGCACTAGCTACGGGTATTGCTTGCGCGTCTAAAGCTATTCTGCATGCTGTTTTGCATACTGTGTAGGCTTCAGGTAAGTTCCGTTTGTTCACTTTTCTATGCTCATTACACTCGTATAAGCCGTTTATTAATAAAAAGCAATAAGCTATTAGTACACCTACTAATTGGTCATTAGTATGGTATTAATAAAGTGTTAATAAATTACTAATATAGCCCTTAGTAAAATTAACAAGGGTTAGCAGCTTAAACTAGCAAAAAGTTACTAATGAACCCATTAATAAATGTTAACAAATTTATTAATAAAAGTTAACAGTTAAAAAATTGCCAGTTTAAAACTAGTAAAATATTACTAATGAACCCATTAGTAAAAGTTAACAAAAAGTTAACAAATTTATTAACATTTATTAACACCTATCCCCCATTATTAACGGCCCTAACCCTAACCCTATATAGCTATTAATAGAAACGCAGTCACGGTGCTATTTGTATGGCGCTTTACTTTCCCCCATTAACTATCGTTGTTGTGGTCCAATCTCGCTGATTGTGCGCTCATTCGACGTATCTCACTTTTCCGGACCAGAATATGTACCTGTTACCTAAATAAATGACAAATAGGGCGAGTAAAATGTCGATAGTTGTCGTGATTCTTGATTTGGCTGTGCTTTCCAGTATCCATGTTTTCCTCCCCCGATATCCATCAGATCGGCATGCAGGTGCTACCATTCTACTGGGCATCACAGAGTGCACAAGTCTACTTATTCGCTGAACCCAGCATAGCTTAGTAGTACGGCGAGTAAAGCCGCGGAAATCGCCGTGATTCTTGAATTTGTATGGTAGTTTCCCTATAATACCGTGTTATCCAATGCTATTGCCATAACGCACTTGAAAGCATGCACAAATAGTGCATTTCGCATGTCCAGACCGCAATAGCGAGTTGATTGATATGCGAGTTGGCTACAATCGATGCATTTCCAGGCAATAAATCGCAAATAGTCTATTTCTCCCATACAAATCGCGTTATTTGGTCGTCCGGTCCTTTTCATTTCGCTCAAATGGCGTTATTTCTCAATGGCAGTGGCATATTCTGGTCCGGACGGGCCTTCTGACTTCAATAGGTGCAATACTACCTCCAGAAGACCAGAATTGAGCGAGAAAAATGGATATACCAGAAAAATGACCTGATTCTCCAAGGGCCCCAATGGGCCATTAACTTTTATTAATAAGTTTGTTAACTTTTATTAGTAATTTTATTAACTTTTTATTAGTAATTTACTAGCATTTATTAGTCAGACAAGGGTCCGGTCCCCTCAAGAGCCGCAGCAGAGCCGCAGAAGAGCCGCAGAAGAGCCCAAATAGCTATCAACTTTTATTAATAAATTCATTAACTTTTTATTAGTAATTTTGTTAACTTTTATTAACCAGAAAATGACCTGGTCCTCCATGAGTCGCAATGATCCCCCATTGGGCTATTAACCTTTATTAATAAACTTGTTAACTTTTGTTAACCTTTGAGTCATGAGCTTTCATTAGAAATTTGTTAACTTTTGTTAACCATTGATTAGTAGCTTTCATTAGTAAATCACCTATCTAGTAATGAGGAGGTGATAATGAAGCTTAGTAATAAAGAATTAAGAAGACATCACTAATAAAATACTAATAAATCTATTGACATTTATTAATGCCGCTCCTTATGGTTTCCTCCTATCTTCCCCTTCCATTTTGTTAATGCTCCCATTAGTAAGTTTGTTGACTTCATTAATAGATAATGGTTATTGCATTCATTCAATGTCATTATACTCTTCTCTTCACTAATCCCGCTCATTCCTCGCACGTTATATTCATTACTCTCTTTCACTCGCTCGCTCTACGCATTCCTTACGTGTTCTACTCATTACGCTCTCACTTTCCTCTTACATTCATCTCGTGCTCTACTCACTCTACTCATTACGCTTACAGTCTACTTATTCCCCTCTCGATCTACTCACTCCTCTTGCACGATCTACTCGTTGTTCATGCACTTTACTCTCTATACTTGTTCCTCGCGCGTTCTGGTCATTTCCCTTGCATCAGCTACTCCATCCTCGTGCGTTCTACTTGTTTCTCGCTCGTTTTACGCACTATACTTACTCCTCGCTTGATCTACTCATTCCACTTACTTTCGCTCGCGCGTTTTACTTGCTCCTCTTGCACGATCTACTCACTTCTCTCACGCGTTTTATGCATTCGCTCGCGCGCTCTTGTTACTATACTCATTCCTTTTGTACGATCTATTTATTACTCTAGCCCTTTATTCACTATACTTGTTCCTCGTGTGTTCTAGTCATTCTACTCGTTCCTCGCTCCATCTACTTATTCTTCTTACGTTCGTCATGCGTTCTATTCGTTCCACGTACTTCCTCGCTTGATCTACTCATTATATTCGTTCTTCGCGCGCTATGCTCACTACACTTATTTCTCTTGCACGATCTACTCGTTCGTCGCACGCGTTATACTCATTCTAGTGATTACGTTTACATTCTACTTGTTCTTCGCGCGTTTTACTCACTATACTCATTACGCTCGCACATTCGTCTTACATTCCTCGCTCGATCTTGCCACTATACTCACTTTTTTCGCGTTCTACTCATCCCACTTACTTCCTCGTGCGTTCTATCAATTACTTTTACGTTCGTCGCGCGCTCTACTCGTTCCCGTTCAACCTACTCGTTTGTTGCACGATATACTTGTTTCTTTTACTCGTTCCACCCATTACTCGTGCGCTATACTCGCTCCTCTTACTCATTATACTCGTTCCTCATGCGCTTTACTCGCTTTACTCACTCCTTCCGCTTGCTCTACTCACTTTTTTTGCTCGATCTCGTTCGTTGCGCGCTTTACTCACATTTCTCTCGCGTTCTACTCGCTCCTCTTGTACGATCTACTTACTAGACTCGTTTCTCGCGCGTTCTATTCTTTCGTCGTGCGCTTTACTCACATTCCTCGCGCTCCATCTACTCACTATCCTCATGTTTTACTCATTATACTCGTTCCTCGCGCGTTGTAGTCATTTCCTCTTGCGCGATCTTGTCACTATACTTATTCCTCGCACGTTGTAGTCAATATACTTACTCCTCTGGCTCGATCTACTTATTCCTCGTGCGTTCTAGTCACTATACTCCCTTCTCTCGCTTGATCTCATTCGTTGCGCACTATACTCGCTATACTCACGCTTTACTCACACCACTGATTCCTCGCTCAATCTTGTTACTATACTCACTCATCTCGTTCGAGCTACTCATTCCACTTGCGCGTCCTAGTCCTTCCTCTTGTCACTTTACTCACTTCTCTTACTCGTTCTGGTCATTCCTCGCTTGCCCTGCTTGTTTCTCGCACGAACTTGTCACTATACTCACTTTCTTGTGTGTTCTACTAATTACTTTTACGTTCGGCGCGCGAGCTACTCACTTCTCCTGCACTTCTATTTATTCATTGCGCGCTTTACTCCTTATTCTTATTCGTTCTACTCTTTCTACTCATTCAACTTGCATGAGCTTGCCACTATACTCCTTCCTCTCGCATTATCTACTTACTATATTCGTTTCTCGCGTGTTCTACTCACTCCTCTCGCGCGAGCTTGCCATTCCTCGTGCGCTTTACTCACTATGCTCACTCCTGCACGTTCTAGTCCTTCCTCGCGCGTTCTACTCACTCCTCTTGTATGATCTGCTCACTATGCTCACTCCTTGCGCGTTCTGCTTGTTTATTACTTATTTCTCGCTCGATCGCGTCACTATGCTTACTCCTTGCGCGTTCTGCTTGTTTATTACTTATTTCTCGCTCGATCGTGTCACTATGCTTACTCCTTTTGCTCGATGTACTCATTCGTCGCGTTCCGCTCGTTATATTCAATATGCTTTCTACTGCGTACAAACTATTAAAAATTATCGTTCAACATATATTCTTTTATTACACGTGTATACACTCGTTACTATTAACTATTCAAGCTACTACGTCCACTATTTCTCTTGCACGCTCTACTCATTACTCGCCCGTTCTTGTCATAATACTTATTCCTCTCGCATTCTACTCACTCCTCTTGCTCGATCTCGTTCCTCTTACTCCCTATACTCATCCCTCTTACTCGCTCTATTCCTTACGCTCATTCCTCTTACTTATTCCTCGCGCTTGAGTAACTCACTATACTCGTTCCTTTCGCGTTTTACTCTTTTCTCTCACTCGATCTTGTCATTATATTCACTCATCTTGTTCGATCTACTCGTTCGCTGCGTACTTTACTCCTTCTTCTTACTCGTTCTACTCATTACTCGTTCCTCTCGCGTTCTACTCACTCCTCTCACGCGTTCTATGCATTCACTCGCTCGCTCTAGTTACTATGCTCATTCCTCTTACACGAGCTACTCCCTATACTTGTTCCTCTTACGTTCGTCGCACGCTTTAATCACTCCTCTTACACGAGCTAATTCGTTGCGCGCTATACTCGTTTCTCGCTCAATCTACTCGCTTCTCTCGCGTTTATTCGTTCCTCTCTCTCTCTCGTTTGATCTCGTTCGTCGCGCTCTATACTCGCCATACTTACTCGTTTCTCTTGATCTACTCGCTCTTCTCGCGCTTTATTCACTCCACTGATTCCTCGCGGGCTCTTGTCATTCTACTCGTTCCTCTCGCGCGTTACTCATTACAGTCAATACGTTTTCTATTGATTACTCGTGCGCTTTACTTGCTTTACTCACTCCTCTCGCTTGATCTGGTCACTATACTCAATACGCTTGCATTTTCGTCTTACATTCCTCGCGCGCTCTATTCATTCCTAATTACTCGTGCGTTATACTCTTTATACTTATTCCTCTCGCGTTCTACTCACTCCTCTGACTTATTTTTTTTACGTTCCTCGCGCACTTCACCCATTCTTCTACTCCTTCGTTGCACACGGTCTACTCACTATACTCCTTACTCCTACTTTATATTCTCGGTGCTTATGTAGCTGTAGTATCCATACTTCTTTTAACACTTACCGTGGCTATAATACCGAACTTCATATACAGTAACACCTCTGTAAATACGCTTACTACTGCATACTAACTAACAAAGATTACCGTTCAATATATACTACTTTATTATACGTGTATATATTCGTTACTATGAATTAACCAAGCTGCTACACCTTCAACGTTCACTCGCGTGCTACACTAATTCCTCTCACATTCTACTTACACTCGTCGCGCTTATCCCTCTCTGGCATTCCTTGCGCGTTCTATACATTACGCTCATTCCTCGCTGACGTTCCTCGTTGACTCTACCCGCTACACTCATTACGTTCATTCCACGCTAGCTCTACTCGATATACTCATAACACTCATTCCTCGCGCGTTTTACTCATTACGCTCGCACATTCCTCTTGCTTACTCGCGCGTTCTAGTCATTCTTCTTGTCACTTTACTCGCTCCTCTTACTCGTTGTATTCATTATCCTCCTCCTCCTCCTCTTA
The DNA here is from genome assembly GCA_025201365.1 of Syncephalis plumigaleata. Taxonomy (NCBI): domain Eukaryota; kingdom Fungi; phylum Zoopagomycota; class Zoopagomycetes; order Zoopagales; family Piptocephalidaceae; genus Syncephalis; species Syncephalis plumigaleata. The sequence goes on along the minus strand of JAIXMF010000089.1, from coordinate 20,635 downwards.
CTCGCTATACTCACTCTTCGCTCGTTCTATTCCCTATACTCACTTCTTTCACTCGATCTCACTCCTTCGCACGAGCTAGTCATTCGTCGTGCACTATACTCACTCTTCTCGCTCGAGCTACTTGTTCCTCTTACTTCCTTGCACGATCTACTCGTTATATTCGTCCTTCCCACGTTATACTCGCTCTACTCGTTCGTCGCACGCGTTATACTCATTCTAGTGATTACATTTACATTCTACTCGTTCTTCGTTCCTCATACTCACTACACTCACTCTTCTCACTCGAGCTATTCGTTCCTCTCGTATTCTACTCAATACATTCAATACGCTTGTTACTGTATACGAACTAATAAAGACTACCTTTCAGCATATATTATTTTATTACACGTGTATACACTCGTTACTATTAGCCAACTAAGCTGCTACAGCAACAATTTCTCTCGCTCACTCTCGTTTCTCTTACGTTCGTTGCACGTTCTATACTTTACGCTCATTTCTCTTACTCACGACATTTGTTCCTCGCGCGTTCTAGTCACTATACTCACTTCTCTTGCACGAGCTAATCATTCCTCGCGCGTTCTGTTCATTCGCCGTGTGCTTTACTTACTCCTTCGTCGCTCGATCTACTCACTATACTTGTTCCTCTCTCTCTCGACCTACTCGCTCTTCTCGCATTTTACTCACTCCACTGATTCCTCGCGGGTTCTTGTCATTCTACTCATTGCTCGTGTGTTCTACTCACTTCTTTCACTCGATCTACTCGTTCCTTGCTCGCTCTAGTTACTATACTCCTTCCTCTTGCACGATCTACTCCCTATACTCAATATACTCGTTCCTCGCACGTTCTATTCGTTGCTCATGCGCCCCACTCACTATAATCACTTCACCCGCTCGATCTACTCATTACTTGCTCCATCTCGTCGCTATACTCACTTCTCTCGCTGCTCAACTTATAGCTCGTGCGTTCTACTCGTCCCCCTCGCTCGATCTCGTTCCTTACACTCACTATACTCACTCATCTCTCTCCATCTCGTCACTATATTCACTCCTCTCGCTCGATCTACTCATAACTCATGTGCTATACTCGTTTTTTGTTCGATCTCGTTCCTCCCGTTTTACTCTTTACACGTTCGCTCAATAACCGCGTAACTCGTTACATATAGTCTTTGGGTACATAGTAATATAGAACGTATATTGATCGGTTAATGCTACGTGATTCTACGCAAGGTGTACTAAAGGTTTATTGTTATTAACGAGTGAGTCTAGAACAGACCTCGAGGGTGTCCTATGAGGCTTGACGCTTTCATTTCATCACGACTAACTCCTGTTCTAGAAGGCAGCTTAGCTTCACGATCTAGCATGCATATATAATACCCCGTCAAAGGGACATTCAGTCGTGTGCCGCTCTGTCTACTATTACCTGATCTACGCCGTTTAACGCCACTCTCTACATATCAACAGGCTATGAAACAACGTGTGCCATTCTCGACTACGTGCCTATATGCTCCATATATTGACTGGTGCATCCTACGTGGACCTATACCGCGTAACTAACTCGCATAATTACATGTACCTGGCGGTTAATAGTTCCTAATCATTCTTGGTTATTGGTGAATACCACCTGCTTTACACGTTCACCCCTCTCTCTCTCTCTATTGTTTACTCTTTCCTTTCTCTCTTTCTTCGCCGTTCACTACTCGTATTCGTGATGCTCGCTGTACCTGTTCTTTGTTTCTCTTTCTCCTATTCCTTGTATACGCTTACCTTTGCTTAGCACACTCGTGTACTTGTACTTTCTCCTCTCTCGCTTGTTTATGTTTTACTCGCGTTCGCTGTTCACAGTTCCTTGTTGTTGTTGTTGTTGTTGATCTAACGGTAGATTGCGTCATCATCTACGCGTTCGCTGTTCACCGCTTCTCGTTGTTGTCGTTGATCTAACGTTAGTTCGTGTCATCATCTTCGCGTTCGCTGTTCACAGTTCCTTGTTGGTGTCGTTGATCTAACGTTAGTTCGTGTCATCATCTACGCGTTCGCTGTTCACAGTTCCTTGTTGTTGTTGTTGTTGTTGTTGATCTAACGGTAGATTGCGTCATCATCTACGCGTTCGCTGTTCACAGTTCCTTGTTGGTGTCGTTGATCTAACGTTAGTTCGTGTCATCATCTACGCGTTCGCTGTTCACAGTTCCTTGTCGTTGTCGTTGATCTAACGGTAGATTGCGTCATCATCTACGCGTTCGCTGTTCACAGTTCCTTGTTGGTGTCGTTGATCTAACGTTAGTTCGTGTCATCATCTACGCGTTCGCTGTTCACAGTTCCTTGTTGGTGTCGTTGATCTAACGTTAGTTCGTGTCATCATCTACGCGTTCGCTGTTCACCGCTTCTCGTTGTTGTCGTTGATCTAACGTTAGTTCGTGTCATCATCTACGCGTTCGCTGTTCACAGTTCCTTGTTGTTGTTGGTGTCGTTGATCTAACGGTAGATTGCGTCATCATCTACGCGTTCGCTGTTCACCGCTTCTCGTTGGTGTCGTTGATCTAACGTTAGTTCGCGTCATCATCTTCGCGTTCGCTGTTCACCGCTTCTCGTTGGTGTCGTTGATCTAACGGTAGATTGCGTCATCATCTACGCGATCTATTCATCCTGCCTATTGTCCTTACCTCTTTGTAGTTTGCGGTGCTTTCCTACGCACGCTCACTACGATCACTACGATCACGCGTTCATACTCACTTTATTCTGCTGTAATCGCCTCCCCTTCAGACTGTAGGACTTGTGCACGACAAGGCTACCGTACTGTTCCTACGGGTGCCTTACAGCTGTCATTGCGTCATGATCCACTCGCGCGTTTATTCCTTTGTACGTTAACAGTGCTCATCTGCTACTCTTTGTATTGCAAGGTAAGCTGCCGTTTGTTTATTAGATTTCTACTGTGCACTAGCTACGGGTATTGCTTGCGCGTCTAAAGCTATTCTGCATGCTGTTTTGCATACTGTGTAGGCTTCAGGTAAGTTCCGTTTGTTCACTTTTCTATGCTCATTACACTCGTATAAGCCGTTTATTAATAAAAAGCAATAAGCTATTAGTACACCTACTAATTGGTCATTAGTATGGTATTAATAAAGTGTTAATAAATTACTAATATAGCCCTTAGTAAAATTAACAAGGGTTAGCAGCTTAAACTAGCAAAAAGTTACTAATGAACCCATTAATAAATGTTAACAAATTTATTAATAAAAGTTAACAGTTAAAAAATTGCCAGTTTAAAACTAGTAAAATATTACTAATGAACCCATTAGTAAAAGTTAACAAAAAGTTAACAAATTTATTAACATTTATTAACACCTATCCCCCATTATTAACGGCCCTAACCCTAACCCTATATAGCTATTAATAGAAACGCAGTCACGGTGCTATTTGTATGGCGCTTTACTTTCCCCCATTAACTATCGTTGTTGTGGTCCAATCTCGCTGATTGTGCGCTCATTCGACGTATCTCACTTTTCCGGACCAGAATATGTACCTGTTACCTAAATAAATGACAAATAGGGCGAGTAAAATGTCGATAGTTGTCGTGATTCTTGATTTGGCTGTGCTTTCCAGTATCCATGTTTTCCTCCCCCGATATCCATCAGATCGGCATGCGGGTGCTACCATTCTGCTGGGCATCACAGGGTGCACAAGTCTACTTATTCACTGAATCCAGAATTGCATAGTAGTACGGCGAGTAAAGCCGCGGAAATCGCCGTGATTCTTGAATTTGTATGGTAGTTTCCCTATAATACCGTGTTATCCAATGCTATTGCCATAACGCACTTGAAAGCATGCACAAATAGTGCATTTCGCATGTCCAGACCGCAATAGCGAGTTGATTGATATGCGAGTTGGCTACAATCGATGCATTTCCAGGCAATAAATCGCAAATAGTCTATTTCTCCCATACAAATCGCGTTATTTGGTCGTCCGGTCCTTTTCATTTCGCTCAAATGGCGTTATTTCTCAATGGCAGTGGCATATTCTGGTCCGGACGGGCCTTCTGACTTCAATAGGTGCAATACTACCTCCAGAAGACCAGAATTGAGCGAGAAAAATGGATATACCAGAAAAATGACCTGATTCTCCAAGGGCCCCAATGGGCCATTAACTTTTATTAATAAGTTTGTTAACTTTTATTAGTAATTTTATTAACTTTTTATTAGTAATTTACTAGCATTTATTAGTCAGACAAGGGTCCGGTCCCCTCAAGAGCCGCAGCAGAGCCGCAGAAGAGCCGCAGAAGAGCCCAGATAGCTATTAACTTTTATTAATAAATCCATTAACTTTTATTAACCATTGATTAGTAACTTTCATTAGTAAGTCAACTACCCAGTAATAAGAGGATGTTAATAAATCTAATGACTTTTACTAGTGCCTTTCTTTATTATCCCCTCTTAACTTTCCCTTACCTTTTATTAATGCTCCCATTAGTAACTTATCCTTTTTTATTAATACCCATGACACCTCTTGATTTCCCTCGGTTTCCCCTTGCTACCCCCTGGTGTTACCATGGTCATTAGTCAAGGTTAACAAAAGTTAACAACTTTACTAATGTGGATTAATGATGGCTATTGAAGGCAAGTGACGGTCAGTGATGGATATAGGTGCTCTCGACACCCCCTGACACCCCCTGACCCCCTCTTTGAGAGCCAGCTCAAGCCAGCTTCAAGGGTCCCGGTCCCATTTGAGCTCTCTATTTTTATAAATTCGAATTTCGCTCCTACAATTCAGATAAAAATATATGTTGCTCAGCCGCACATTCTGGACTATATATATTTTAATTTGATTTTTAGGAGCGAAATTCGAATTTATAAAAATAAAGAGCTCACTGGGGACCGGCCGAGGACCCGGGCTCTTCACCTAAAATGACCGATTTTGACCAGTTAAGGCCAATTATACCGGCTCTTCACTGACCCCCCGGAGCCCTCTATTTTTATAAATTCAAATATCGCTCCTAAAATCCAAATAAAAATACGTTTGTGCTCAGCCATCAATTCTGAATCAAAATATATTCTTACTTGGATTTTAGGAGTGATATTTGAATTTATAAAAATGGAGGGCTCCGGGGGGTCAGTGAAGAGCCGGTATAATTGGCCTTAACTGGTCCAAATCGGTCATTTTAGGTGAAGAGCCCGGACTCTCCCGTGACCCCCCCTGAGCTCTTTATTTTTATAAATTCGAATTTCGCTCCTAAAAATCAAATTAAAATATATATAGTCCAGAATGTGCGGCTGAGCAACATATATTTTTATCTGAATTGTAGGAGCGAAATTCGAATTTATAAAAATAGAGAGCTCAAATGGGACCGGGACCCTTGAAGCTGGCTTGAGCTGGCTTCAGCTGGCTCTCAAAGGGAGTACAAGGGGGTGTCAAGGGGGGTGCCAGGGAGTGTCGAGGGTGTCAAGTGCTTGTATGTGCATCATTGACCTACATTAGCTTTTATTAGTAAAATTGTTAACTTTTGTTAATTTTTATTAACTTTTGTTAGCTTTGACTTATACATTTAACACCATCTGGCACCCCTTTGACACCCCTTGACACCCCCTTGACACCCCCTTGTACTCCCTTTGAGAGCCAGCTGAAGCCAGCTGAAGCCAGCTTCAAGGGTCCCGGTCCCATTTGAGCTCTCTATTTTTATAAATTCGAATTTCGCTCCTACAATTCAGATAAAAATATATGTTGCTCAGCCGCACATTCTGGACTATATATATTTTAATTTGATTTTTAGAAGCGATATTTGGATTTATAAAAATAAAGAGCTCACTGGGGACCGGCCGAGAGCCCGGGCTCTTCACCTAAAATGACCGATTTGGACCAGTTAAGGCCAATTATACCGGCTCTTCACTGACCCCCCGGAGCCCTCTATTTATATAAATTCAAATATCGCTCCTAAAATCCAAATAAAAATACGTTTGTGCTCAGCCATCAATTCTGAATCGAAATATATTTTTACTTGGATTTTAGGAGCGATATTTGAATTTATAAAAATAGAGGGCTCCGGGGGGTCAGTGAAGAGCCGGTATAATTGGCCTTAACTGGCCAAAATCAGTCATTTTAGGTGAAGAGCCCGGACTCTCCCGTAACCCCCCTGAGCTCTTGATTTTTATAAATTCAAATATCGCTCCTAAAATCCAAGTAAAAATATATTTTGATTCAGAATTGATGGCTGAGCACAAACGTATTTTTATTTGGATTTTAGGAGCGATATTTGAATTTATATAAATAGAGGGCTCCGGGGGGTCAGTGAAGAGCCGGTATAATTGGCCTTAACTGGTCAAAATCGGTCATTTTAGGTGAAGAGCCCGGGCTCTCGGCCGGTCCCCAGTGAGCTCTTTATTTTTATAAATCCAAATATCGCTTCTAAAAATCAAATTAAAATATATATAGTCCAGAATGTGCGGCTGAGCAACATATATTTTTATCTGAATTGTAGGAGCGAAATTCGAATTTATAAAAATAGAGAGCTCAAATGGGGCCGGGACCCTTGAAGCTGGCTTCAGCTGGCTTCAGCTGGCTCTCAAAGGGAGTACAAGGGGGTGTCAAGGGGGTGTCAAGGGGTGTCAAAGGGGTGCCAGATGGTGTTAAATGTATAAGTCAAAGCTAACAAAAGTTAATAAAAATTAACAAAAGTTAACAATTTTACTAATAAAAGCTAATGTAGGTCAATGATGCACATACAAGCACTTGACACCCTCGACACTCCCTGGCACCCCCCTTGACACCCCCTTGTACTCCCTTTGAGAGCCAGCTGAAGCCAGCTGAAGCCAGCTTCAAGGGTCCCGGCCCCATTTGAGCTCTCTATTTTTATAAATTCGAATTTCGCTCCTACAATTCAGATAAAAATATATGTTGCTCAGCCGCACATTCTGGACTATATATATTTTAATTTGATTTTTAGGAGCGAAATTCGAATTTATAAAAATCAAGAGCTCAGGGGGGGTCACGGGAGAGTCCGGGCTCTTCACCTAAAATGACCGATTTGGACCAGTTAAGGCCAATTATACCGGCTCTTCACTGACCCCCCGGAGCCCTCCATTTTTATAAATTCAAATATCACTCCTAAAATCCAAGTAAGAATATATTTTGATTCAGAATTGATGGCTGAGCACAAACGTATTTTTATTTGGATTTTAGGAGCGATATTTGAATTTATAAAAATAGAGGGCTCCGGGGGGTCAGTGAAGAGCCGGTATAATTGGCCTTAACTGGTCAAAATCGGTCATTTTAGGTGAAGAGCCCGGGTCCTCGGCCGGTCCCCAGTGAGCTCTTTATTTTTATAAATTCGAATTTCGCTCCTAAAAATCAAATTAAAATATATATAGTCCAGAATGTGCGGCTGAGCAACATATATTTTTATCTGAATTGTAGGAGCGAAATTCGAATTTATAAAAATAGAGAGCTCAAATGGGACCGGGACCCTTGAAGCTGGCTTGAGCTGGCTCTCAAAGAGGGGGTCAGGGGGTGTCAGGGGGTGTCGAGAGCACCTATATCCATCACTGACCGTCACTTGCCTTCAATAGCCATCATTAATCCACATTAGTAAAGTTGTTAACTTTTGTTAACCTTGACTAATGACCATGGTAACACCAGGGGGTAGCAAGGGGAAACCGAGGGAAATCAAGAGGTGTCATGGGTATTAATAAAAAAGGATAAGTTACTAATGGGAGCATTAATAAAAGGTAAGGGAAAGTTAAGAGGGGATAATAAAGAAAGGCACTAGTAAAAGTCATTAGATTTATTAACATCCTCTTATTACTGGGTAGTTGACTTACTAATGAAAGTTACTAATCAATGGTTAATAAAAGTTAATGGATTTATTAATAAAAGTTAATAGCTATCTGGGCTCTTCTGCGGCTCTTCTGCGGCTCTGCTGCGGCTCTTGAGGGGACCGGACCCTTGTCTGACTAATAAATGCTAGTAAATTACTAATAAAAAGTTAATAAAATTACTAATAAAAGTTAACAAACTTATTAATAAAAGTTAATGGCCCATTGGGGCCCTTGGAGAATCAGGTCATTTTTCTGGTATATCCATTTTTCTCGCTCAATTCTGGTCTTCTGGAGGTAGTATTGCACCTATTGAAGTCAGAAGGCCCGTCCGGACCAGAATATGCCACTGCCATTGAGAAATAACGCCATTTGAGCGAAATGAAAAGGACCGGACGACCAAATAACGCGATTTGTATGGGAGAAATAGACTATTTGCGATTTATTGCCTGGAAATGCATCGATTGTAGCCAACTCGCATATCAATCAACTCGCTATTGCGGTCTGGACATGCGAAATGCACTATTTGTGCATGCTTTCAAGTGCGTTATGGCAATAGCATTGGATAACACGGTATTATAGGGAAACTACCATACAAATTCAAGAATCACGGCGATTTCCGCGGCTTTACTCGCCGTACTACTATGCAATTCTGGATTCAGTGAATAAGTAGACTTGTGCACCCTGTGATGCCCAGCAGAATGGTAGCACCCGCATGCCGATCTGATGGATATCGGGGGAGGAAAACATGGATACTGGAAAGCACAGCCAAATCAAGAATCACGACAACTATCGACATTTTACTCGCCCTATTTGTCATTTATTTAGGTAACAGGTACATATTCTGGTCCGGAAAAGTGAGATACGTCGAATGAGCGCACAATCAGCGAGATTGGACCACAACAACGATAGTTAATGGGGGAAAGTAAAGCGCCATACAAATAGCACCGTGACTGCGTTTCTATTAATAGCTATATAGGGTTAGGGTTAGGGCCGTTAATAATGGGGGATAGGTGTTAATAAATGTTAATAAATTTGTTAACTTTTTGTTAACTTTTACTAATGGGTTCATTAGTAATATTTTACTAGTTTTAAACTGGCAATTTTTTAACTGTTAACTTTTATTAATAAATTTGTTAACATTTATTAATGGGTTCATTAGTAACTTTTTGCTAGTTTAAGCTGCTAACCCTTGTTAATTTTACTAAGGGCTATATTAGTAATTTATTAACACTTTATTAATACCATACTAATGACCAATTAGTAGGTGTACTAATAGCTTATTGCTTTTTATTAATAAACGGCTTATACGAGTGTAATGAGCATAGAAAAGTGAACAAACGGAACTTACCTGAAGCCTACACAGTATGCAAAACAGCATGCAGAATAGCTTTAGACGCGCAAGCAATACCCGTAGCTAGTGCACAGTAGAAATCTAATAAACAAACGGCAGCTTACCTTGCAATACAAAGAGTAGCAGATGAGCACTGTTAACGTACAAAGGAATAAACGCGCGAGTGGATCATGACGCAATGACAGCTGTAAGGCACCCGTAGGAACAGTACGGTAGCCTTGTCGTGCACAAGTCCTACAGTCTGAAGGGGAGGCGATTACAGCAGAATAAAGTGAGTATGAACGCGTGATCGTAGTGATCGTAGTGAGCGTGCGTAGGAAAGCACCGCAAACTACAAAGAGGTAAGGACAATAGGCAGGATGAATAGATCGCGTAGATGATGACGCAATCTACCGTTAGATCAACGACACCAACGAGAAGCGGTGAACAGCGAACGCGAAGATGATGACGCGAACTAACGTTAGATCAACGACACCAACGAGAAGCGGTGAACAGCGAACGCGTAGATGATGACGCAATCTACCGTTAGATCAACGACACCAACAACAACAAGGAACTGTGAACAGCGAACGCGTAGATGATGACACGAACTAACGTTAGATCAACGACAACAACGAGAAGCGGTGAACAGCGAACGCGTAGATGATGACGCAATCTACCGTTAGATCAACGACACCAACAACAACAAGGAACTGTGAACAGCGAACGCGTAGATGATGACACGAACTAACGTTAGATCAACGACAACAACGAGAAGCGGTGAACAGCGAACGCGTAGATGATGACGCAATCTACCGTTAGATCAACGACACCAACAACAACAAGGAACTGTGAACAGCGAACGCGTAGATGATGACACGAACTAACGTTAGATCAACGACACCAACAAGGAACTGTGAACAGCGAACGCGTAGATGATGACGCAATCTACCGTTAGATCAACGACAACGACAACAAGGAACTGTGAACAGCGAACGCGAAGATGATGACACGAACTAACGTTAGATCAACGACACCAACGAGAAGCGGTGAACAGCGAACGCGTAGATGATGACGCAATCTACCGTTAGATCAACAACAACAACAACAACAACAACAACAACAACAACAACAACAAGGAACTGTGAACAGCGAACGCGTAGATGATGACACGAACTAACGTTAGATCAACGACACCAACAAGGAACTGTGAACAGCGAACGCGAAGATGATGACACGAACTAACGTTAGATCAACGACAACAACGAGAAGCGGTGAACAGCGAACGCGTAGATGATGACGCAATCTACCGTTAGATCAACAACAACAACAACAACAACAACAACAACAACAAGGAACTGTGAACAGCGAACGCGAGTAAAACATAAACAAGCGAGAGAGGAGAAAGTACAAGTACACGAGTGTGCTAAGCAAAGGTAAGCGTATACAAGAAGAAGGAATAGGAGAAACAAAGAACAGGTACAGCGAGCATTACGAATACGAGTAGTGAACGGCGAAGAAAGAGAGAAAGGAAAGAGTAGTAAACAATAGAGAGAGGGAGAGGGGTGAACGTGTAAAGCAGGTGGTATTCACCAATAACCAAGAATGATTAGGAACTATTAACCGCCAGGTACATGTAATTATGCGAGTTAGTTACGCGGTATAGGTCCACGTAGGATGCACCAGTCAATATATGGAGCATATAGGCACGTATTCGAGAATGGCACACGTTGTTTCATAGCCTGTTGATATGTAGAGAGTGGCGTTAAACGGCGTAGATCAGGTAATAGTAGACAGAGCGGCACACGACTGAATGTCCCTTTGACGGGGTATTATATATGCATGCTAGATCGTGAAGCTAAGCTGCCTTCTAGAACAGGAGTTAGTCGTGATGAAATGAAAGCGTCAAGCCTCATAGGACACCCTCGAGGTCTGTTCTAGACTCACTCGTTAATAACAATAAACCTTTAGTACACCTTGCGTAGAATCACGTAGCATTAACCGATCAATATACGTTCTATATTACTATGTACCCAAAGACTATATGTAACGAGTTACGCGGTTATTGAGCGAACGTGTAAAGAGTAAAACGGGAGGAACGAGATCGAACAAAAAACGAGTATAGCACATGAGTTATGAGTAGATCGAGCGAGAGGAGTGAATATAGTGACGAGATGGAGAGAGATGAGTGAGTATAGTGAGTGTAAGGAACGAGATCGAGCGAGGGGGACGAGTAGAACGCACGAGCTATAAGTTGAGCAGCGAGAGAAGTGAGTATAGCGACGAGATGGAGCAAGTAATGAGTAGATCGAGCGGGTGAAGTGATTATAGTGAGTGGGGCGCATGAGCAACGAATAGAACGTGCGAGGAACGAGTATATTGAGTATAGGGAGTAGATCGTGCAAGAGGAAGGAGTATAGTAACTAGAGCGAGCAAGGAACGAGTAGATCGAGTGAAAGAAGTGAGTAGAACACACGAGCAATGAGTAGAATGACAAGAACCCGCGAGGAATCAGTGGAGTGAGTAAAATGCGAGAAGAGCGAGTAGGTCGAGAGAGAGAGGAACAAGTATAGTGAGTAGATCGAGCGACGAAGGAGTAAGTAAACACACGGCGAATGAACAGAACGCGCGAGGAATGATTAGCTCGTGCAAGAGAAGTGAGTATAGTGACTAGAACGCGCGAGGAACAAATGTCGTGAGTAAGAGAAATGAGCGTAAAGTATAGAACGTGCAACGAACGTAAGAGAAACGAGAGTGAGCGAGAGAAATTGTTGCTGTAGCAGCTTAGTTGGCTAATAGTAACGAGTGTATACACGTGTAATAAAATAATATATGCTGAAAGGTAGTCTTTATTAGTTCGTATACAGTAACAAGCGTATTGAATGTATTGAGTAGAATACGAGAGGAACGAATAGCTCGAGTGAGAAGAGTGAGTGTAGTGAGTATGAGGAACGAAGAACGAGTAGAATGTAAATGTAATCACTAGAATGAGTATAACGCGTGCGACGAACGAGTAGAGCGAGTATAACGTGGGAAGGACGAATATAACGAGTAGATCGTGCAAGGAAGTAAGAGGAACAAGTAGCTCGAGCGAGAAGAGTGAGTATAGTGCACGACGAATGACTAGCTCGTGCGAAGGAGTGAGATCGAGTGAAAGAAGTGAGTATAGGGAATAGAACGAGCGAAGAGTGAGTATAGCGAGTAAGAGGAGGAGGAGGAGGATAATGAATACAACGAGTAAGAGGAGCGAGTAAAGTGACAAGAAGAATGACTAGAACGCGCGAGTAAGCAAGAGGAATGTGCGAGCGTAATGAGTAAAACGCGCGAGGAATGAGTGTTATGAGTATATCGAGTAGAGCTAGCGTGGAATGAACGTAATGAGTGTAGCGGGTAGAGTCAACGAGGAACGTCAGCGAGGAATGAGCGTAATGTATAGAACGCGCAAGGAATGCCAGAGAGGGATAAGCGCGACGAGTGTAAGTAGAATGTGAGAGGAATTAGTGTAGCACGCGAGTGAACGTTGAAGGTGTAGCAGCTTGGTTAATTCATAGTAACGAGTGTATACACGTATAATAAAGTAGTATATATTGAACGGTAATCTTTGTTAGTTAGTATGCAGTAGTAAGCGTATTTACAGAGGTGTTACTGTATATGAAGTTCGGTATTATAGCCACGGTAAGTGTTAAAAGAAGTATGGATACTACAGCTACATAAGCACCGAGAATATAAAGTAGGAGTAAGGAGTATAGTGAGTAGACCGTGTGCAACGAAGGAGTAGAAGAATGGGTGAAGTGCGCGAGGAACGTAAAAAAAATAAGTCAGAGGAGTGAGTAGAACGCGAGAGGAATAAGTATAAAGAGTATAACGCACGAGTAATTAGGAATGAATAGAGCGCGCGAGGAATGTAAGACGAAAATGCAAGCGTATTGAGTATAGTGACCAGATCAAGCGAGAGGAGTGAGTAAAGCAAGTAAAGCGCACGAGTAATCAATAGAAAACGTATTGACTGTAATGAGTAACGCGCGAGAGGAACGAGTAGAATGACAAGAGCCCGCGAGGAATCAGTGGAGTGAATAAAGCGCGAGAAGAGCGAGTAGATCAAGAGAAACGAGTAAGTATGGCGAGTATAGAGCGCGACGAACGAGATCAAACGAGAGAGAGAGAGGAACGAATAAACGCGAGAGAAGCGAGTAGATTGAGCGAGAAACGAGTATAGCGCGCAACGAATTAGCTCGTGTAAGAGGAGTGATTAAAGCGTGCGACGAACGTAAGAGGAACAAGTATAGGGAGTAGCTCGTGTAAGAGGAATGAGCATAGTAACTAGAGCGAGCGAGTGAATGCATAGAACGCGTGAGAGGAGTGAGTAGAACGCGAGAGGAACGAGTAATGAGTAGAACGAGTAAGAAGAAGGAGTAAAGTACGCAGCGAACGAGTAGATCGAACAAGATGAGTGAATATAATGACAAGATCGAGTGAGAGAAAAGAGTAAAACGCGAAAGGAACGAGTATAGTGAGTTACTCAAGCGCGAGGAATAAGTAAGAGGAATGAGCGTAAGGAATAGAGCGAGTAAGAGGGATGAGTATAGGGAGTAAGAGGAACGAGATCGAGCAAGAGGAGTGAGTAGAATGCGAGAGGAATAAGTATTATGACAAGAACGGGCGAGTAATGAGTAGAGCGTGCAAGAGAAATAGTGGACGTAGTAGCTTGAATAGTTAATAGTAACGAGTGTATACACGTGTAATAAAAGAATATATGTTGAACGATAATTTTTAATAGTTTGTACGCAGTAGAAAGCATATTGAATATAACGAGCGGAACGCGACGAATGAGTACATCGAGCAAAAGGAGTAAGCATAGTGACACGATCGAGCGAGAAATAAGTAATAAACAAGCAGAACGCGCAAGGAGTAAGCATAGTGACGCGATCGAGCGAGAAATAAGTAATAAACAAGCAGAACGCGCAAGGAGTGAGCATAGTGAGCAGATCATACAAGAGGAGTGAGTAGAACGCGCGAGGAAGGACTAGAACGTGCAGGGAGTGAGCATAGTGAGTAAAGCGCACGAGGAATGGCAAGCTCGCGCGAGAGGAGTGAGTAGAACACGCGAGAAACGAATATAGTAAGTAGATAATGCGAGAGGAAGGAGTATAGTGGCAAGCTCATGCAAGTTGAATGAGTAGAAAGAGTAGAACGAATAAGAATAAGGAGTAAAGCGCGCAATGAATAAATAGAAGTGCAGGAGAAGTGAGTAGCTCGCGCGCCGAACGTAAAAGTAATTAGTAGAACACACAAGAAAGTGAGTATAGTGACAAGTTCGTGCGAGAAACAAGCAGGGCAAGCGAGGAATGACCAGAACGAGTAAGAGAAGTGAGTAAAGTGACAAGAGGAAGGACTAGGACGCGCAAGTGGAATGAGTAGCTCGAACGAGATGAGTGAGTATAGTAACAAGATTGAGCGAGGAATCAGTGGTGTGAGTAAAGCGTGAGTATAGCGAGTATAGTGCGCAACGAATGAGATCAAGCGAGAGAAGGGAGTATAGTGACTAGAACGCACGAGGAATAAGTAGATCGAGCCAGAGGAGTAAGTATATTGACTACAACGTGCGAGGAATAAGTATAGTGACAAGATCGCGCAAGAGGAAATGACTACAACGCGCGAGGAACGAGTATAATGAGTAAAACATGAGGATAGTGAGTAGATGGAGCGCGAGGAATGTGAGTAAAGCGCACGACGAAAGAATAGAACGCGCGAGAAACGAGTCTAGTAAGTAGATCGTACAAGAGGAGCGAGTAGAACGCGAGAGAAATGTGAGTAAAGCGCGCAACGAACGAGATCGAGCAAAAAAAGTGAGTAGAGCAAGCGGAAGGAGTGAGTAAAGCGAGTAAAGCGCATGAGGAACGAGTATAATGAGTAAGAGGAGCGAGTATAGCGCACGAGTAATGGGTGGAACGAGTAAAAGAAACAAGTATATCGTGCAACAAACGAGTAGGTTGAACGGGAACGAGTAGAGCGCGCGACGAACGTAAAAGTAATTGATAGAACGCACGAGGAAGTAAGTGGGATGAGTAGAACGCGAAAAAAGTGAGTATAGTGGCAAGATCGAGCGAGGAATGTAAGACGAATGTGCGAGCGTAATGAGTATAGTGAGTAAAACGCGCGAAGAACAAGTAGAATGTAAACGTAATCACTAGAATGAGTATAACGCGTGCGACGAACGAGTAGATCGTGCAAGAGAAATAAGTGTAGTGAGCATAGCGCGCGAAGAACGAATATAATGAGTAGATCAAGCGAGGAAGTACGTGGAACGAATAGAACGCATGACGAACGTAAGAAGAATAAGTAGATGGAGCGAGGAACGAGTAGAATGACTAGAACACACGAGGAACAAGTATAGTGAATAAAGGGCTAGAGTAATAAATAGATCGTACAAAAGGAATGAGTATAGTAACAAGAGCGCGCGAGCGAATGCATAAAACGCGTGAGAGAAGTGAGTAGATCGTGCAAGAGGAGCAAGTAAAACGCGCGAGCGAAAGTAAGTGGAATGAGTAGATCAAGCGAGGAGTAAGTATAGTGCGTAAAACGAGCGAGAAACAAGTAGAACGCACGAGGATGGAGTAGCTGATGCAAGGGAAATGACCAGAACGCGCGAGGAACAAGTATAGAGAGTAAAGTGCATGAACAACGAGTAGATCGTGCAAGAGGAGTGAGTAGATCGAGAGGGGAATAAGTAGACTGTAAGCGTAATGAGTAGAGTGAGTAGAGCACGAGATGAATGTAAGAGGAAAGTGAGAGCGTAATGAGTAGAACACGTAAGGAATGCGTAGAGCGAGCGAGTGAAAGAGAGTAATGAATATAACGTGCGAGGAATGAGCGGGATTAGTGAAGAGAAGAGTATAATGACATTGAATGAATGCAATAACCATTATCTATTAATGAAGTCAACAAACTTACTAATGGGAGCATTAACAAAATGGAAGGGGAAGATAGGAGGAAACCATAAGGAGCGGCATTAATAAATGTCAATAGATTTATTAGTATTTTATTAGTGATGTCTTCTTAATTCTTTATTACTAAGCTTCATTATCACCTCCTCATTACTAGATAGGTGATTTACTAATGAAAGCTACTAATCAATGGTTAACAAAAGTTAACAAATTTCTAATGAAAGCTCATGACTCAAAGGTTAACAAAAGTTAACAAGTTTATTAATAAAGGTTAATAGCCCAATGGGGGATCATTGCGACTCATGGAGGACCAGGTCATTTTCTGGTTAATAAAAGTTAACAAAATTACTAATAAAAAGTTAATGAATTTATTAATAAAAGTTGATAGCTATTTGGGCTCTTCTGCGGCTCTTCTGCGGCTCTGCTGCGGCTCTGCTGCGGCTCTTGAGGGGACCGGACCCTTGTCTGACTAATAAATGCTAGTAAATTACTAATAAAAAGTTAATAAAATTACTAATAAAAGTTAACAAACTTATTAATAAAAGTTAATGGCCCATTGGGGCCCTTGGAGAATCAGGTCATTTTTCTGGTATATCCATTTTTCTCGCTCAATTCTGGTCTTCTGGAGGTAGTATTGCACCTATTGAAGTCAGAAGGCCCGTCCGGACCAGAATATGCCACTGCCATTGAGAAATAACGCCATTTGAGCGAAATGAAAAGGACCGGACGACCAAATAACGCGATTTGTATGGGAGAAATAGACTATTTGCGATTTATTGCCTGGAAATGCATCGATTGTAGCCAACTCGCATATCAATCAACTCGCTATTGCGGTCTGGACATGCGAAATGCACTATTTGTGCATGCTTTCAAGTGCGTTATGGCAATAGCATTGGATAACACGGTATTATAGGGAAACTACCATACAAATTCAAGAATCACGGCGATTTCCGCGGCTTTACTCGCCGTACTACTAAGCTATGCTGGGTTCAGCGAATAAGTAGACTTGTGCACTCTGTGATGCCCAGTAGAATGGTAGCACCTGCATGCCGATCTGATGGATATCGGGGGAGGAAAACATGGATACTGGAAAGCACAGCCAAATCAAGAATCACGACAACTATCGACATTTTACTCGCCCTATTTGTCATTTATTTAGGTAACAGGTACATATTCTGGTCCGGAAAAGTGAGATACGTCGAATGAGCGCACAATCAGCGAGATTGGACCACAACAACGATAGTTAATGGGGGAAAGTAAAGCGCCATACAAATAGCACCGTGACTGCGTTTCTATTAATAGCTATATAGGGTTAGGGTTAGGGCCGTTAATAATGGGGGATAGGTGTTAATAAATGTTAATAAATTTGTTAACTTTTTGTTAACTTTTACTAATGGGTTCATTAGTAATATTTTACTAGTTTTAAACTGGCAATTTTTTAACTGTTAACTTTTATTAATAAATTTGTTAACATTTATTAATGGGTTCATTAGTAACTTTTTGCTAGTTTAAGCTGCTAACCCTTGTTAATTTTACTAAGGGCTATATTAGTAATTTATTAACACTTTATTAATACCATACTAATGACCAATTAGTAGGTGTACTAATAGCTTATTGCTTTTTATTAATAAACGGCTTATACGAGTGTAATGAGCATAGAAAAGTGAACAAACGGAACTTACCTGAAGCCTACACAGTATGCAAAACAGCATGCAGAATAGCTTTAGACGCGCAAGCAATACCCGTAGCTAGTGCACAGTAGAAATCTAATAAACAAACGGCAGCTTACCTTGCAATACAAAGAGTAGCAGATGAGCACTGTTAACGTACAAAGGAATAAACGCGCGAGTGGATCATGACGCAATGACAGCTGTAAGGCACCCGTAGGAACAGTACGGTAGCCTTGTCGTGCACAAGTCCTACAGTCTGAAGGGGAGGCGATTACAGCAGAATAAAGTGAGTATGAACGCGTGATCGTAGTGATCGTAGTGAGCGTGCGTAGGAAAGCACCGCAAACTACAAAGAGGTAAGGACAATAGGCAGGATGAATAGATCGCGTAGATGATGACGCAATCTACCGTTAGATCAACGACACCAACGAGAAGCGGTGAACAGCGAACGCGAAGATGATGACGCGAACTAACGTTAGATCAACGACACCAACGAGAAGCGGTGAACAGCGAACGCGTAGATGATGACGCAATCTACCGTTAGATCAACGACACCAACAACAACAAGGAACTGTGAACAGCGAACGCGTAGATGATGACACGAACTAACGTTAGATCAACGACAACAACGAGAAGCGGTGAACAGCGAACGCGTAGATGATGACACGAACTAACGTTAGATCAACGACACCAACAAGGAACTGTGAACAGCGAACGCGTAGATGATGACACGAACTAACGTTAGATCAACGACACCAACGAGAAGCGGTGAACAGCGAACGCGTAGATGATGACGCAATCTACCGTTAGATCAACAACAACAACAACAACAACAACAACAACAACAAGGAACTGTGAACAGCGAACGCGTAGATGATGACACGAACTAACGTTAGATCAACGACACCAACAAGGAACTGTGAACAGCGAACGCGAAGATGATGACACGAACTAACGTTAGATCAACGACAACAACGAGAAGCGGTGAACAGCGAACGCGTAGATGATGACGCAATCTACCGTTAGATCAACAACAACAACAACAACAACAACAACAACAACAAGGAACTGTGAACAGCGAACGCGAGTAAAACATAAACAAGCGAGAGAGGAGAAAGTACAAGTACACGAGTGTGCTAAGCAAAGGTAAGCGTATACAAGAAGAAGGAATAGGAGAAACAAAGAACAGGTACAGCGAGCATTACGAATACGAGTAGTGAACGGCGAAGAAAGAGAGAAAGGAAAGAGTAGTAAACAATAGAGAGAGGGAGAGGGGTGAACGTGTAAAGCAGGTGGTATTCACCAATAACCAAGAATGATTAGGAACTATTAACCGCCAGGTACATGTAATTATGCGAGTTAGTTACGCGGTATAGGTCCACGTAGGATGCACCAGTCAATATATGGAGCATATAGGCACGTAGTCGAGAATGGCACACGTTGTTTCATAGCCTGTTGATATGTAGAGAGTGGCGTTAAACGGCGTAGATCAGGTAATAGTAGACAGAGCGGCACACGACTGAATGTCCCTTTGACCGGGTATTATATATGCATGCTAGATCGTGAAGCTAAGCTGCCTTCTAGAACAGGAGTTAGTCGTGATGAAATGAAAGCGTAAAGCCTCATAGGACACCCTCGAGGTCTGTTCTAGACTCACTCGTTAATAACAATAAACCTTTAGTACACTTTGCGTAGAATCACGTAGCATTAACCGATCAATGTACGTTCCATATTACTATGTACCCGAAGGCGATATGTAACGAGCTATGCGTTACTCGTTACTCATTTATTTGCGTATCTATTGCCGTGGCATTAATTAATACTAACAATGTTCGTTAGTACACTCATTATTCGCCATTCATAATTATCAGTTAGCATCAGTCATTCTGTATAGTCATTGTATATCCAGTTGTATACACGTAGCCAAGTCCATTGCTGACTATACTCCTAATGACGAACACATCATATTGCAGCAATACATTTAAAAGCTATAATAATATTGTATCGAAATAGTGAATATGTTTTATCGATGATGAAATCATTAAATCATAGAGCGATATCAGCAGTTGTATGGTCATGCTGTGCGAGTGTCATCACATTCTCATTGTCTATATGATTACTAATCCATTCAATGACCTATTAGTATTTTAGTAGAATGAATCAGCTATTGCTCGGTACTTACCGTATACTAATAGTGTATCGATTATAACTAGAAAGTGTCTAAGCTAATAGACGTACATATCATTGATTAATAAAGACAATTACACGATCCAACTATGATGGCAGTGACCATTAAACCATTGTTTCTACTTGTAAGCTATGCTGTCATTCAGTTATAGTTCGTGATTCAAGTATCAGGTAGTAGTAGTGTATTCATGTCAATGCACGCACGATCACGTCAGATGGTCAGCATCTACTGTGTTGTTCGATGATTTGCTATACAATTCATTACAATGACTACAGGTAAATATACATCCATCGATATTAATGCATCATCAGTGAGTGGTTGAGTGATATATTCTAGTTGATTGCATACTGCTGATAACTGAATAAGAATGATAGGAATAGCAGTAGCAGCAGTAGTAGCTAGTTGTATTGGTTGAAAGCAAAGCATGTTCAATAGAGTGTAGAGAATACAGCGATATGTATGAAGTTGATATGGTGTTTATTGGCTGAATGAGAATAGAAGCAGAAGGACAAGTAGTATGGATAGCAGTAAGAGTGAATAGAGCGAATGAGCATATATGCTTATAGAATACAAACAAATAAACAATCCTGTAATACCATGCTAATAGCCAATTAGTAAGCGTACTAGTGCCGTTATTACCCTCTAGTAGTGCCATGTTAGCTATTGATATATTTATGCAAATAAAGATATAGCCATCGTATAGG
>JAIXMF010000088.1:0-42491 GCA_025201365.1 Syncephalis plumigaleata | reverse complement strand
CGTATAAACGAGTGAATACATTGCCGTAACTGCTCATGATCAATTTGTCGACAAATTCCTCTGCTTGTGTCTCGTTAAGCGTTGGCTGACAACGATCACGCAATGCACTAATGGTAGCGTCACTCGCTAAGCATGGTAATTTCGAGTCTAATAGTAGAGTTGCATTAATAAAATATCATTCAACGAAGATAGGCATATATATATATATATATATTGCTTACCTTTCTGCATCATAGCAATAAGTAATACGAGATTTTCAATTGATTTTCTAATGGTAAGGAAAGCTTTTTTGAGTAGTATTTTGAATTCGGCAAACTTTTGTCCATTCACGCCACCTAGAATATCAACGTATTCCTGTGGTAATTTGAATGGTGCCATTTCAAATCCTACTGAACCTGGTGAATTTGATAACATAAATCCAAAATCGATATCTATTATGAAATAACGAGAGTAAATAGTAAAGCAGCTATTAATTGACTACTTACGAATAATATGTCCATCTTTATCTAATAGTACATTGCCGTTATGACTATCATTCATTGATGACTCGTATGTTAGTTCATTTGTTTACTCGTTATAGTTGATTAAGTAGCATAGCTTACCGATCTTTTAATTGTAGAATATAATTAACTACGGAATAACCTGCCAAACTGCGCATAAAACAATCTGAGCTCGTCGGAATTCTTCAGTGGTAGGATCACCAAATTCCTATTCGATGTACATGTATTAATAAGTAATAGGATAATTGTAATAGCATACTAGTTTACCTGAATAAAATGATCATACAACGTGAATATAAGACCACGATGATTCAATTGACGTGCATAGCCTTCCTTCTTTAATGAATGAATAGAACGCTATTCTTAATTGTTTCCATAAGACCTGATCCATTGGATGTTACGAGAATACGGTAACTATTAACATAGTTATTCATTAGTAGCTATTATAATGAGTGTATATGTATTTATGTATACTTACTATTTAACCCATACATCAACCTTGGCTTGTTGCCAAATACGTTGCATCTCTCTAATCAATTGTAATGCAAACTGTTCTTGACGTAGATCATCGCCTGTCTTCACGATAACTGATAGCAAATGCCAATTTGGATGATGACCGAATGGCGATGATGCTCTAATACGTGCCTGTTTCATTTCCCAACTTTCACGTAGAATAGCCGCTATACAGTAGAATAGTAAGTATTGTATAGCTGATTACTCAGACATCACATCAATGCTTACCACTTGGATCATCCTTGTCCTGTTTGACGACATTCATTAATCGCGTTCATTCTCGATTAACTCGCCACCGCCACCTTCACCGCCTGATCCGCTAATTGTGGAACTAACACCCTCCGTGTTTAATTTCTGCAAGCGTTCCTCTTCTAATGTCATCATCTCACGAATGATTCGTTCGCGAATCTCCTCTAGCTTTCCTTTCCCTGTCACCGCTGTGGTTGTACCCTTTGATGCACCGGCACGTCGACCACCACCCTCTCGTTTACTTTGTTCGGCCAATTGGGCTAGCATAACAGCTGCTGTACGCATACGCTCTGAGAACTCATCGGCAGCACCGGCATTAGATGTGCGTCGTGCAAGAACTGTACTGAAATAATCGCCGTTATTATCAGTTTCCGCTCGAGTTAATGGTCGATTAAATGATTCACGTCGTGATAATGAAGCATCAGCGAATGATTTGCCTAGTGAATTAATCATCGCAGAGGGTGCAGTGGCCGATGACTGAATTGGATGTGATGGTGCCGAGTTTGTACGTTGAATCGATGGACGTGTCTGTCCATTGACCGCTCCTCGAGTATGATCGTATTCTATCGCTGATAAATGTGGTTTCTTTAGTTGTATGGCCAATGGTTCTGACGTCTCTTGATCGTCGCTTGACGTGTCATCCTCCCTTCGAAGTAATAATTCCGGTGTATATAACAGTGCATCCTGACCTCCTTCTTTAGTTGAGGCAATTTCTTTCATCTTTTGCGACTTGTAATAGCTACCACCGAATAGCTCGTCTGTATTCTCGTCATCAATATCTAGCGAGGGTGATCGTTGACAAGTGGACTCCTCCTCTAGATCTGTATTCTCCCAACGACCCACTGGTTGTACAGTTGTTTCATGTTCATCCACATGATGCTCTTGTTCCAATACTTCGACTAATAGCAAATAGGGCACCTGTTTACATTTCGTTAGTTGATCACTCTTACTATTTCTTACTATAGTGACACAAGGTAACGTACCTTTTCTGCCGAATTCAATACGACACAGTCTTGTAATGCAACACGCACCACTTGGTGATGATAGGGACGGTCGGCGGTGGCTGAACACCATAGTGGAATGCAAACGTCGGCCGGCAGATTATGATTGAGCAATGTAAGCTCGGCTTGTAGGGCACTTTGACGTGCAGGACGAGCAGCGCTGCATAGTCGTTTCGAGATATCGACTAATGCCATAAACGAATTGCATTTCTGAGTGGAAATAATGCGATGCGAGTAGTCGTTCACGTCGTTCCGGTTCTACATCGGCAATCCCGCTATCGCCTAATTCTCGTATGGAACTGGTGTCATCGGCTGTATTTGAGCCACGACTAGCGGTAGTGTCGCGTCGACGTCGTTTTCTGATTGTAATGCTGTGACTTCCGTGTGCTCGGTTGATCCGGAATGAATCGGCCGCTTTCCTCCATAAATCTACTTAGCGAGAATGCCTTACCACGATGTAAGTTCCTCGATAGTAGGCGAGTTGGTGGGAAACACGCCCGATAAACGCTTCAGAAAGCGTTGCGATATAATTGATTCTCGATCGCTTACACTGATACGAGGCGAGATGGTAGGATCCATGGATTCATCATGTTGAATATTACCATTATCGTAACTATCATCATTCCAACATTGTCGTTTCCATTAGCATCCTCATTACCATCACCACCGCCATCTTCATTGTCGTCGTCATCATCATCTTCGTCTTCTTCTTCGTCATAATCAGAATCGCCGAACTCTATCGAGTCACGCGTTGTACCGGAACGCGATCTACCATCATCGATCCGACCGTCATTACTGCTGGCCTTTTCACTAGCTGCCGCACTATTACTATGCGTATTGCTACCACTTTGATTGTTGTTTTTATTTGCCTTAGCGTGGGCGGCAGCAGCAATGGCACGAGCCTTTTCCCGGATCACGATAGCTACATACTTTACGGCCTTGCACGACAGCCATATGTCCAGCGGGAGCAAGCATGAGTGGTGCGGCAACAGCCGCCATCACACAACTAATACCGACGCATGCGGGTGCGATGTTTTCACGTACTCGATTTCGTCGTCGATGCAACTCCTCTGACTGATCATCGGCGAATAGTATATCGCGCACTCGATGGAAGACACGTCGACAAATACGATACGATTTACTGAACGGTTTACTGGCCAGATCTGCCCGATAAGCTTGCAAATACCAGAATGTCTAATTATTATTATGTATAAGCAATGATTTAGCATACATCTTATATGCAACGTAGATCGAATCGCTTACTAGAATAGCAATATGCGTTGACGTTTGACATTGATCGAGATAAACGTTTCCAACGCGACTGATTCCGTAGGTTGCGTAATTAACAAATGACTACAACGTAGTTAGAATATACACATGTATATGCATAGATAAATGCTGCTTACCAGAATTGCGGCAGAAAGAATTCAATCTCATTGAGAGGGAATTTACGCAATTCATTGCATAGATAGTGTTGAATGCCAATATTATCTGGATAGCGAAATAGATAGGAGACAGCTAACCAGGAATTGAAGAATTCCGAGTTGAATAAACGCAACAAAAGCTGATGATTGGACGACATGATAACAGATGTGGCTAGTAATACTGAACTATCTTATAAATACGAGGCAGGCACATAAATATTACGTCGTATTGATAATAGAGCGGTAGATGAACCACGGCCGCGCGCGCAAGTCCAGTGCAATCCGCGGTAGAATTCTGTACAAGACGGCAATCAGCACGCAATCAACAGTAGTAGTAGTAGTAATAGTGATAATAATGATAATAGGCGTGGTAATAGAGGTGGATAAATGAAGGAAACCTACTAAACTGGTCGGGGGATAATCAAGTGGAGCGCATTCACCATATCATCGATCAAGCAGTAAGAAGTTATCAATGCACCTATGTGTCTATACTATTTTATTACAATCCACCAATGTATACTAATGATAAGCCATTCTACAAGTACACTTTTTTGTTTATTGTATGTTATTCAAGTATCTTAGCACTATGATCATTTCTAGTAACTGCCGATGTTCTTGTCTTAACAAGGACATAGACAGTATCGTTTACTATAACAGTTGTAGGATGATGTGTCCTTTTTATGAAGAGACACGCGTATTCTATTTCTTACCTCAAAGGGGTATAATGGAACATGCTGATTGGTTCAGTGTCCGTTCTCTTCCACGAATCGTTGTTGGACACGATCTGTCGTGGAGACTGAATCTGAGCGAGAGCACACATACACACACATACACGCAACTCACCTCCTATAATCAAATGGGATAATGTGCAAGAGAGTGAGATGGTTAGGAGTAAGTGCCAATCCACTGTAGTAAATGTGATTCATTTTTATAGGAGAACATCCAGTTTATGCGTCATTGTGTGAGTGTGCGTGTCTGTCCACCTGTCCATTTATCTGTCTGTCCGTCCGTTTGTCTATTAGTTCATAAGCAGAGTAGAGTGAGTAGAGTTTTCCTCACCCTTTCCTAACTTTCTCTTTTTCCTTTATCTACCCGTTCTATTCACTCACACCTGTCCACCTCACTGCTTATTCCCACTCCTGTTCGTTTACCTTAACACACTGTGGTTCCATCTGTTTTTTCATTGTCAGAACCGTTACAGTTAACTGATTTACCTTTCATTTAATCAATCCTCAAGTGGTAAGTACAAATACTATACACTGCTGTATGAGTTATGCGTAAGATGTGCACTGCCAAGATCCTGACCATCTAATGTTTTCATAGTGTGAGCGACCAAAGACAGACGTAATACCACTACTTCTTTCATCATGGGTATGGCATTTAGTAGGGCGCTCAGCCAATTGCTGGGCAAGAAGGAGATGCGTATATTGATGGTTGGACTTGATGCTGCCGGTAAAACCACCATTCTATACAAGCTTAAACTAGGTGAAGTCGTCACTACAATCCCTACCATTGGTAAGTGTGTCGATATATATATGAGCATATTAGAGTATGCATTTCATGTCAATCAATTAATCTTCTTTACTTTTCTTATTATTAGGTTTCAATGTTGAAACTGTCGAATACAAGAACATCAGCTTCACCGTATGGGATGTCGGTGGTCAGGATAAGATCCGTCCATTGTGGCGCCACTACTTCCAAAACACACAGGGTATCATCTACGTGGTTGACAGTAACGATCGTGATCGTATCAGTGATGCACGCGATGAGTTGCAGCGTATGTTGAACGAGGACGAACTACGTGAGGCGACGTTGTTGGTATTCGCCAACAAACAAGATTTGCCCAATGCAATGAGCTCGGCAGAGGTTACCGACAAGCTCGGTCTTCACTCGATGCGCAATCGTCAATGGTACATCCAATCCACTTGTGCCACCAGTGGTGATGGCCTCTACGAAGGTTTAGACTGGCTAAGCAACACGCTTAAGAATAAGTCGTAGATGCTTATTATATTACCACTTGTCGCCGTCGTCACCATTGTCGTCGTCAATCCGTGATAATAATAAGAATATGATGGTTGAAGCGATATTTGCCGATTTATTACAAACGTAAACACAAATACAAACAAACAAACAATGTTTTATTTTCTACTTCATGGCGTGTGCACACACATATATATGTATATGTATACCATTTGTATTATGCCTATGCATTAACGCGGATACATATGACTTGTTTATTTTCGCGTTCTCTTTTCTTTCTATTTAGCTACTATTATTATGAGAGAGCTAATTGCAAAACATATACCAACATATGATGAATGATGAAAGATAAATAGGAAAGCAAAAGATAATACGCAATTTTTAATGAGTTAGTTAGTGAGTGGGTTATGAAATTCAAATTGAGAAAAGATACAAATCTATTAGGATACTTGTTCAATAATAAATTGATCAAGTTGAAGCAGTGGACGATGTTGTTGCTGCTGCTGTTGTTGTTGTTGTTGATGCTGTTATTACTGATGATGAATTGGTCTGAGGATGAGCGGCCAAGGAAGACGACCAAGCAGCAGTTTGATTCTCTTCTAGGGGTAATACTTGAACATTGACTCGACCATAAATGTGCTTTGAGGATAGGGTGGATTCGGATGATGCCGCATCGGTTGACACATGTGCAGCATGTTCACTTGATGTGTTTAACGATCGAGTTCGCGACGACTCATCATCATTACGAGTTCGCTCGATAGCTGGACACGGTAGAAGAGCGGGAGCAGCCACGGTAGCCACTGCACCTGCACCTAGTAGCCAGAAGAGTGAGCCAGTGATTTGATGGCGTTGAGCAGCGGTAAATGAACGCATAACGTGATCTTAGTAATAGCACGCTAATAACACGCGTCAATACTAGAGTGAATACTACCGAGTGTACAAGGATAACAGGATAGAGAGAAGAAGCGAAACATACACACACGTACACACACACAGGCACGTACGTATATACGTCTGCAATATACTACTCTTTATCAGGAATGTGTAGTAGAATGGCCCTCTTCAATGAATAAACATTGATAGATACTTGCCGTTAAAAGAAAAAGCGCAAAAAGGAGAGAAAACAATTAATTATAATGATGGCAATCGGGTATACCGTTTAATCACAGCAGGTGAAATTCACTCACCATTTGATACAAAATGGTCATGCAGGTTAATGATTTTTACAGCTTCTATTTCAGCGGGTAATCATTAAAATGTTGCCTTGGCTTTCATTCAGTCTTGCTAGATAGTATTCCCTTTCCATTTCTCATATAGCGTTATTTCCTTCGTATCAGCAGCATTTCATCTTGAACCGTTACTCTAATTAACTATTTACCTATTCTACTCACTCTTAATATTCTTTCACTGTTATTATTATTATTGTTTGTCATGACTACAGAGTCTTGCAGTAACGATGAAAAGGTTTCAAATACACCGCTGAATTTGCAGGAATTCCTTTCGGGTAGGTATATTGTTTACTCGGTATAATACTAATAATAAAGTATAGGTTTATATATTTGTATGATAGCTAACTGGTTAATACGTAATAAATAAATGAATAGAGTTAAAGGAACGAGCTACTCGAGTGGATAAAGGAAAAGCGGCGCGTACTTTTATCGATGATGAAGACGATGATGATGATGATAGCGATATCACTAACCATACATCTATTATTACATTACGTAAACTTTTGGATTTCGCTGAACAATATGAAGGTAGTCACAATGAGTATATATAGAATATCTTATAACGGCTAATGGATGACGCTATCTAGATGATTGGTTCGATAATGAAGAAACACGAAATGATGTCGCCTATCAAATATTAACATTGTCGCCGCTGTTTCACGAATCATCCATTCGATTGGGTACGTGTCAATTATTACTGGAGGCGGCTACTCAGTTGTATGGCATAAATACGGTAAATAAAATAGTCAAATGGCTTGAATGGCATTTGCCGACTGGTCTCTTCATCTTCTTTCTTGCTTACCTTCTTTCATTGTAATGAACAAACAAACAAACAAACAAACAAAAAGGGAAAGGTGCCAGAACGACGCAGTTTACTCGTATGCGAATTACTAGTGGCAATTATTCGTTCAAAACCTGCAACAATCACCGTGGATCGACTCGCTCAGCCTGGTTCACTTGATGTTAATATGCGTGAGCATCAAGCGAATGTAATCTCGTCCTCTTTAGCTCTACTACAATGTGGCTGGCAAGGTAATCATTGCATACAAGAAGTAATAGTCAATGATGAACTAACTTATTTACACTAGTAGCAGCTCTATCTCGATTACTTATCGTTATCATGAATCTTTGCCTTGAATTCTGTCGGTTAGACTTGTTACCTGAAGAACAAATAGGTAATTGATTACACATATATATATATACATGAGAGTACAGTACAGTATTGATGCATGTCACTAATACACGAATAATCACTGGTATAGATGGTCTAGTCATTAGTGGATTGTTGAATATTATTGATGCCACTTGTTACGATCAAAATGATGAAACTACCAATACTGCCATTTACTTGTTTGTAAGTATTTCTAATTGGTCAGGTACTACAAGCTAATATAACAACATGATAATAATAGGTGGCCATACATCGAGTGCTTATTAAACATGATCCTACTCGATTGGGTACACTATCCGATAATATTATACTTTGCGAACTGGCACAACGACCTGAATCAAATAGAACATTCGGGGAATGTTTTGTATTTCTATTGAATCGAGAAGGTAAGACATAGCCTGTTACTGTCACTACTAAATAATTAATTCATGCTATGCTATATAATTATAGAGAATGCCGCCAACAAGTATATGTGTATCGAGTTATTATTTAGTATTCTAAAGTCACCACCGTTATCCAACTATTTTTATAGAAATGATCGCAATGTAATTCTAGACATTCTCTTGCAAAATATCGCTGATCTCGAAGACAACCGTAATGACGTAAGTTGTATTCCTATACAAGTGTCTTTTTCTATCAATTACAGATCATAACAATATCCACTAGATTCTTGTTCTTTGTTTAAATGCACTAAACGCTATTATCTGTTATACCGATTATCGCGAGTATCCGCACAAGTTGAGTCAAGTACGTCGATTATTACGTGAACTATTAAATACCAGCAATGTTAGTAACGAGTTTCATCGACTGGCTCGTGAGGTGTTCAACAATTGTAGCGAGGCATTAGCTGAAGTCGGCTGTTGTAATGATGACGCCACACATTCATGACGGATGATATCGAGCAGCTACATTCATGCTCGCTCCTATTACGATCTACTCCACTATATTACTACAAAACGACATTCATACATTCATACATATACATATACTATATATACTATAAATAAACACTTCATTTGTCTTGATCATCGAATGCTTCCATAGTCTCGGAAACTAGGGTTAATGATTCGAAGAAACTGTTAACTGATACGCGAAGTGTTTTCAATTCACGCGAAATAAATCGCCTATCATTAGTAGAAATGATAACATATTCACAGTTCATTAGATATATAGATATACATCATAGACAATAGCCAAATTACTTACGCCTCCAATGTTGCAGCTGCCTCGTTGACACTCAGCTCACGTGTTATGATATCTTTGCGTGGTTCACGATTAGGTTCAATTGCTCGTTGGGCAATAGTAGCCAAGCGTGACGAAGGAAATGGAATACTTAGATTACTAAACGTTTACCACTGATCAATAAACAGTATGTAATAAATAGATAGTGATAACAAGTATTCCTTACATAATATGGTCCATAGTGTATGTATACTGATAGTGTAGACGACTATAAGCCTTAGAGCAGGTTAGTTTTGGCTTAACGAGTGTAGCGATAAAGGTAAAACTAAAATGTATCCACAAAAAACACGGCACAAATGAGTGGAATCAATTAGAACACTTTGGAACACAGGCATCAATAAAGAGAGTGAGGATGCTCATTTTACCAATGCATCGTCATCATCATCATCAACCCTCATAGTGTAGCGTCATCACATCTATATTATTATTGACTGATATTGTCGTGTCTTTCGTTTCCTCCTTACTTCTTTTCACTTTTTCTTTCTTTCTTTCTTTTGTCTTTGTCTTTGTCTAGTTTTGTGGGCTATTCTCGTTCTTGCTATTTTGACGAGATTCTAACGTAGTTCACCTTTCTCTCTCTCTCTTACCTCTCCACCTTGAGTGTATCGTTTATATTGTGTGATTACCATGACTACTACGTAAGTATACGAATGAATATAGAGGGAATAGCTTTTTATTATATACGCGTCATAACTAACATCGAATATCTATATATCTTGGTATACAGTATCCGCCATCCAGAAGTGCTTTGGGCACAACGCACAGAAACTCTATTGGTTACGATTAATTTGCGTGATATCAAAAATGAGAAAGTTACCCTAGAGTCCAACCGTCTTACCTTTAGCGGTGAATCCGATGGCACTGAATATGCATTCGACATTGAACTCTATGATGAAGTAGTACCAGAGGTAAGTGCTCGAGTGATCAATGATCAATTACATATGCTTATTGTTTGTTGTTTATTGTTTATATAGGAATCGAAACAAGCCAAGACTGGTATGAATTTGCATATGATCATCAAGAAAAAGGTCGACGATCAGCCTTACTGGCCACGTCTGCAAAAGGAAAAGATCAAGCTACCGTATCTACGTACTGATTTCAGCCGATGGGTCGATGAAGATGAACAACACGAACAAGCAGCCGGCGAGGGTGGTATGCAAGGATTCCCCGGCATGGAAGGCATGGACTTTTCGCAATTCCAAGGAGCAGGTGGCGACATGGACTTTAATGCCATGATGGGCGGTGGTGCGGATTTCGAAGAAGAAGAGGATGACGAAGAAGAAGAGGGTGACAGCAATGAGAGCAAATAACTTGGAAAGAAATAACTACTACTGCTACTACTGCTGCTAGGGTGTTGTCGTGCATATGTAGTTCCTATAGGAATGTATAGATGCACATTCATCGCTAGTTTATGATGTTCACAATTCGCAATGCACATATCAGTCATTAATAAATCGTTATGGTGGAGTATTATTCAAAGAATAAGTGAATTGCCTAGTCTAGTAACATTCAATGCTGCATCATCAATTGACAAGCTTTATTATTGTGATGGTAACAGTGTTCTATGGTGCTCTCTCCATATTGCATGTATAATGTAATCTAATGAAAAACAATTCAACTGCTTATTCTATCATCATGCTCTAAATGATATTGATGTATATGCGTATATCACATGAGATCACCTGATAACCTGCACATGAATTGCCAAGCATCTGTTTAATGAGAATAATTTCATTTTCAACGCCATTGTTAGAACGGTAGGCTCGGGTGACAAGGCCATGATACTTGTAAATGAACGATATCTCTTTCCTGTTTACCATGAAACTGAAACCAACCCATTAGAAATGCATCTGTCCCGTCATGCCTCTTGCAGTAACTAGGCCAAGGAGAGGGAGGAATGAAGGAATGAAGATGAGAACAATCGTGCACACATTTCCGTCCATTAACTGCGTAACAAATAATTTGCTCTCTCGTATATACGACACATGTAACTTACTCTCTATCTCCCTCTCTCTCTTTATTGAACAAAATAAACAACGCATCCTCTTCGGCATTCTACTACGTAGGATCTTCCCATTTGGGCAAGAATAAACTCTCAAACAGGGACGAGCATGAGTCGCTTGCACTATCTGACCAGTGCCATTTCAACGCGGGCATGTTTAGTTACTTGAAGGTCGATGCGGGATGATGACACGAAACCATTCACAGGGCAACATCCACCGCTCATTCGTGCAGGCACGGCAGTACAAACACCATGTGGAATGTTGTCATCGACTAGACGCATTACAGTGTATACATCAGCACACACACACGCGCACACGCACACACACCTCCATATACTCACATGTACCTATTGTAAACTAAAAGAAAAGATGATCTACCGAACACATGCAATGATTGCTATTGGACAGCAGTAGTATCATGTTGAAGTCTGCGTGTTTTGTCAACGTCATCGTCATGGTACATTTTTCACGAGATGAAAGCGGAGTTATAGCAGTGGCAGTAGCAGTGGCAGTAGTTGAACAACAACAAAATAGAAACCTGTGTCCACCTTGCCTGATATGCAAGCAAAGGCCAAGTAGGAGAACATCCGTGGTTTAATGATGTTGGCATGTGGACATACACGCACGCGTGTGTATATAGCTGTGTATGACAAATATCACTATTCTTTATTATATTGCAAAAGATAGGCATTACGAGAAATGATCATAATAATGACGGATAATAGTAACAATCACTCCTCGAGATAAAGAGAAGCGAACAACTCATTGAAAGTGTGGATGATGACAGGTGTCAAGGATAACCATTTAGCATTGTGTATATGTGTATATGTGTGTATGTACGCGTGATATGAACGGACAAGGCGTCATTGATGTGAATGTGTTGCTACTGCCACATGGATCTGAAAAGTAAAACGAGTTATTCTAAATCAACTAGTCTGTCTCCCTCTCTCTGTCTCCCTCTTTCTGTCTATCTGTAAAGAACATACACGTACATACACGTACACAACCCTTGGTATCATGTTGTCTACCAATGATACTACGACGCATCAACGTGAAGGTGTGTGTATGATGAGCTTGTATGTAAATTAACCACAGAGCAAGCAACATTCTAATGTGTGTCATCGAAGCATGAATATGTTGGCCTCATTCATCATGACAAGTAACCCATATGGTAAGTTAAGGAACTGGTTATGCTTAGGGTTATTTCGGTTATAGCTAAATAATGATGGTTTACGGTGTATAGCGTTGCTACTGCTGCTCACATTATTATGAAATAAAATCACGGTCCTTTTGCTCCTCCCCGCCCACTACATCATCATCACCACCATCACCACCATCATCGTCATCGTCAATATCATTTGTCGTTAATAACGTACTAGTAGTTATCCGTAGTATTCCTAGAAGTAGTAGTAGTAACCGTTCTCTATTTGAATACGTGTGCCTCACTTTTATATCCATCTCGTTATTACACACACACACACTTACATTATTCAGTTGCTTTTCTCTCTTTCTCTCTTTCCCTCTCTATTCATCAAGATTCTTTTTCATCTTTAGTCGCCTTCATTTTTTGCTCTATTCTTTTCGTCTGCTATTTGCGTTCAATACTTAGAAACACACACGCACACACGCTACTCTACGTTCTATATATTGTGAGACCATTTGCATTACAAGAAATACCGTTAGATTCCTATTTATTACAGTAATAATAGTAATAGTAATAGCTAATTACTGCTACGCTAGTGCCTTTCTTTTCTTCTTCCTACTATTCCTCTGCTCTTTTATTATAGTCAATAGTGTGTTCTTTTATAGAATATATATTCACTAGTACTTTACAGGCTTCTCTAATTCTATCTCTTCCTTTTCTATCACTAGAACATTAGAAATACGACTATTTGTCGCATTATAGAACAGTGTCTAGAGTTAGTCATACCTTTGCTCTTGCTTTGAACGTTATTATTGTCAAGCGTTGTTGCTGTCGTTGCTACTACTACACGTATTGGACTTTTTCTTTCTTATTCACTAGACACGCCTTTTACACACAACGCTACGCATACATTCTCATTCTCATCTCATTCTCTCTTTTTCTTTTTCTTTCATCTTACTCCGTCATCACTGTGTGCTTCTAGTATTGCCATTATTATTAATAATACTACAACTATTGCTACAACTGCTACAGCAACTACAACTACTACAACTACTACACTATTATTGACATTGATACTATTATTCCCTACTACAACGGCTACTATTTGTGACTGTCCTATTGGATTGATCGATTCAAAGAGTACTCTCTCTCTCTCCTTCGCCTTTCTACGATCCTAATTAAACTTGAATATTTCTTTTATTCTATCTAGTTCCCTCTTTATTTCGATCGAATCCTTCTTCCATTTAGTATTACCACCGTTATAATTCTTCGCCTTCTTCATTATAGATTGATTATTTTGAGCTGCTTTTTATTTACGTAGTTAGTTTATTTACAACTATCACTGCTGCGTCGACGACATTAAAAGTTTTCTGGTAAGTGTTTTATTATCTAACATGTAACTAAATATTACTTGTAAAATTAAGAGATAGAGAGGGAGAGAGGGAGAGGAAATGAGCGCCTGCATGCGTGTGTTTGTGTAGTGTCATTATAGACTAGCCACGTCCCTCCCCTTCTAACCGCGTATCGTTATCATTATCATACTCGATATCTTTTACCCCTTTACGAATGACGCAGTAGTGGTTCAAACGATATGTGTGTATGTGTGTATGTGCGCTATTCATAGATTAAATGGACAAAGTGCAGCATCATCATTCATTCTATTTACTATACACGTAGACATGTGGATGCACGCATGCGTGTATTGTGTGTGTATAAAGCGGATTTTCAATTCTCTTGAAATCATGCATGGTTTGTGAGGAATACGCTTCCATTTAGTTAATGGCACCACATGACTGGTGTCGTGTATGGTAATGTACGTGTGGATGAATGGATGTGTAATGCATATTAGATAGAGGTATTTCTTTTTTGCCTTTTGCCATGCAGTCATTGTCTATAAACGACTCATCAGTCAGTCATTTGACAATTACTCAGTCAATCAATGAATCAATTAGTAGGGTTATTGGGCTACCACATAAACAGATAGATTATAGATTATCGTAACTATCGTAACTATCTTCTATCTATCTATCTATCTATCTATCTATCTATCTATCTAGTACTGAGTATAGGACATAGAATGGAACTATGAGCATTGCTCAAAATAGACTTTGTGACGACATTATCATCAGGATCATCATCATCATCATCAATTATTGTTTGTTCCCTCTCATGTGATCCTGTGAATGACAAGATTACACGATCACGTCATTGATGACAGGCTTTTCTGTATGTTTTTGGCATACTTTCTTTGTTACTATCGTACCATGTATGAATGTGGCAATATGTGTGTATAACAACAGACGTATCACCTTTGAAATGTGTATGTTGTATACGTTGCCAAAAAGGAATTCATATTCATGATAAGCTACTACTACTACTACTACTTGCCTAGCTTCTCTTGATCTCTCTCCGATCATATTCACATCTCTTTGATGACGATAATCATCTGACTAGTCATCTACATACTTGCTATAAGCAATATGGTTTGTATACTTTAATTACCTAATAGTATACTATACCTGTAATACTAGTAGCTGGTATATACAACAAGTAAATAGACATTGGATGATGATGATGATGATGGACTAATACTATCCATTTCATTCATTTTTCGACGGTGTACACACGTGCGTGTATACGAGTGTGTGTGTATGATGAATGGGAACGGGTGTGACTTTTCTGGTATTTTTTTCTTCAATTTTTTTTGTTGCCCAGCCCTTTTGTAACCCACGCTGGCATATTCAGCATTCTCGTTACACATCTACACGTAGACCGGCTGACGTCACGTCCTTTGTGGAAATTTATTCTCCTTAAACCTTTTTTTTCGCTTTTTTTCTTCTTCTTCAGATGGTTATCCCTCTACGTATTACTTTTGAATAGTCTACACTCTCATCATTTGTATCCATTCGCTTTATCGTTTCCCTGACTCATTGTACCGTGTATTCTCACTTATTGTAGTGGTGGATACATACGAGAGAGGGATCAACTCACCATCATTAAATAGGGCATAATAAGAGAGTCTAATTTCTACAGAAAAAAAAACCTTTTGGTTGTTGTATTTCTCTTTGTGTGTCTATGTGGTAGAGACTGTTTTTCACAAGGGATTGTTTGCTTGCTTACTTGCTTGTTTGCGTTTCTCTTTTATTAATTTTCCACTATTGACCTCATCATCATTTTATATTACTACTACTACTACTACTACCAACATTGCATCACACTTATTGATTAACTATTATTATATATCATCAATAGTTTAGGCTTTATTTTCTTTGATTTACTACTACCAATACTACAACTACTATTACCATCATCGCCACTGCCAGGCTATTCCATCATATCAACTGTTGTTAGCCCTTATTACTGGTCGTCATGTCGTCCTCTCTAGACTCACGAGTTATCTCCTCGCCGTTGGCTGCCTTGTCGATGGTTGCCACCAGTAGTCTCGAAGGTCGTGATCTTTATTTCTTGAATCACGAGTCGAGTCACGCGACAGCATCGGTTCCCGCCTCACATGCCGGTTCAGCCCCTCCCTCGCCATCGGCCGGTCCCACATATATGGACGATCTAGGCTATCATCACCGTAAGCGCAAGTGTCTAGCTGCTGACGACCACGCCCAGTTACCCGAGCGAACCTGGTCGCCCAAGGCACGCTCTCCATTGGCGCATAGTGCCTCCTCCAATAGCGAGCGTCTACCATCCGTGGCATCATGGTCCGATCATCCACATCAGCAGCGAGGTCATAATGGTGGACGGGATGACAACCCTTATCCATCCCCTCGTCTACCCGCCATTCTACCGGCTACATCGGCTCATCCACATCACTCGCATCGCGAGACTTCCTCCGCCTCCTTGCCCGCGATAAAGGCGGGTCCACGTCCTGCCTCGACCCAGCCCATATCATCTTCAGGCGGCGCCGGTGGTCTTGCATCCCTACTTAATCCCACTAACGTGAGCTCGTCCCCGCCATCGTCGTCGTCTCGATCACCGGTATCTAATGAACTGTACGCCCCGGCGGCTACACGTCATAACTACGGCAATCCGATGGTGTCATCGCATAATCATGGTGACTTTGCTCCAACACGCTCATCGACCTCGCCTGTCCCTAGTTCACCGGGACGCGACTCGCTTTATGGCAATGAATCGCCCAGCCGAGCGGGCAGCGTTGACGGCGGCTCACGACCCGCCACGCCTACCTCCTCCGGCACCCTCCACATGACACCCGAGGAGCGTAGACGTCGTCGTCTCGAACGCAACCGTCTAGCAGCTCGTGAATGCCGTCAAAAGAAGAAGGTCTACGTTCAAGAGTTGGAAGATCGTATGGAACGTATGGAAGTGGAGAATCGACGACTTCGTAAGGAAATCGAAGAGTTGAACGCAAAATTAACCCTCGGCTCGATGCATTTGGATCGACGTGGTATGTTCGAGGACAATACGCCGTCTAGCATGCCGCCAATGAACGGTGGCAGTAACGGTGGCGGTGATATACGTCACATGGTAACCCCATTGCCTACTGACAGTTCTACACACACGACTGATCGTTCTACCGCTTCACCTGTAGCATCATTAGGACGCGAGAGTTCCGTGCCAACGCCACCACCCTCTCACGGTGGATCCTATATAATGGGTTCGCATCATCATCAGCATCAGCAACAGCAGCAGCCGCCATCACACTCTGTGGATATGTTGGCACGCGACTTGTCAGCATCGCCTACACTACCCAAACCGATTATTCCATTAACTCATGGTCGACCACACTCTGATAGTTGGTCATCTATCTAGAGCGTGTAATATCACGATCGATCAGTTCCTCTACTAATAGCATATGCTCATTTAGGTTAATGCTAACACATTGTCAATGATTACTACAACTACGGGTTATACTCTCTCTTTTGCATCATTGTGATTTCCATTTAGCTATTTACTCGTATTCTCCCCTTATTACATGTATACACATATACACATGCATGCACGCGGTAATAGTCATATGATCCATCTATAGAATGTAGTATAATAATTACTGTAACAATAATATAGTAGAAACGTATCGTACCCTCGATTCATACATACTATATAGCTAGCTTGATGAATATAGATAGATAATGACTATGAAATACCAAAGCAATTGTGTCGTGTAACTAACTACGTATATTCATCTCCTATTTCCTAATCTCTTTCTTTTCCTTATTTAAATCCGATAATGTAAGCAAATGCTGTATAACCCGTAGTACAGTAGTAGTATTACTATTATGATGACGATGATGATGAACATTACTCTAAATCGACGTATATGATATTAATATCAACACTTATGGAATGTTATGTAGTAGATGTGATGTATCTGTTTGTTTGTTTGTCGTTGTTACATACTACCAGCATGAAGCATAGATGATGCATGCGCATGGTTATACTCTCCCCTTCCCCCCATCTATATTAGTTTAATTTTGTCTGTCTCTTTCACTCACTCACTCTTTTCTTATACTATGCGTTGTTTTGCCTTTATTATTACTACTATTACTACTATTACTATTATTAGTCTTATCCGTTGATTATGTCATGAAGGCAGTCATCTCGTTGTTGTCGTTTTCTTTCTTACTTTCTTTCGTTTTTTTGATCTAATGTGCTTGTTAGACGCTTTCATTTATCCTTTTCGGTTTCTTTTGAACTCTTCTATCTCTATCTCTCCATAGAATGTGGGATCATTACGACACTTTTGTGTGTGTACGTGTGCACATAGGTCGCCTATTTAGTGTGGATTCATTACGATATAGATACATGTGTATCGGATTGTATGGGATTGATATCCACTGAATAAGCGTGTGCACATATACATCCTTTCATTTTTACGTTTCTGTATGCTCTTATCAGCTCTAGGGCTATTGTCATTGTTATTATCATTATTATTCATGCTCGCATTAGAGTAATAAATAACTAACTTGCCCTATCATTCGTTGTATTCAATCCACAAATGTTATATACGGTTAAGCTACTACTATTATGCTGCTCATCGATTACAGCGTATACTTCAGTCATTATTACATACATACACATACGCATTTCGTGCCAATTAGAAAAAGACAACTTTATCGTGTGCTAATAATAAAATGGAATGGCAAGGATTAAGCCAGCATGGCCGCATTCAATTTGATCAATGCCTTCTTGCATTCATCGAAGCTTTCCTGATATTCGCTAGTGTCTTCGGATTTACGACCACCGCCACCTGGTACAATCATTACACAGGAGGTGGGACGCTTAGTACGACCTGCTGCACCGAGATCCTCCTTTGATGGCACGAAACAGTAAGGGATACTATTATCTTCGCATAATACTGGTAAATGAGAGATGACATCAATGGGCGAGATATCGCCGGCTAGAACAACCATGCTATTACATGTGGAAAACAAAGATTAGAATGCATTGTAATGATAGAAATATAGGCATGTCACATCTATTCATGAGCATCATCATCCCTACTTACCCTTTCTCTCCCTTGCGTAAAGCCTTGACTACCTCGCGTACACCGCGTTTAACATGACGCTGCTTGGCCGCTACATATTACATTATAATGATGGTCAATATCATACAACATTGTTGCTACTACTATTACTCACCTTTCTTGACCGTTTTTAGCAGTTTCTTGTTAAGCTTATCCTCGGCAAGTGGATGGGCAATAGGCGACGTGAGTAGAACACGTTCTGTACCCTCGCTTGGTGTAGTATCTACTTCCATGGCGGAAGTGTCCGCAGCTTTTGATTTCTTGCCCATAATGTTGACGGAGACGTAAGCCTAAAGGAATAATAATAGTAAAGCAATCGCGTTAGTCAACAGGATAGGATAAATAGATTTGTTATTATTGTTATCGTGTTATTGTAAATAAGCGCAATCATGATAAACAATAAAGATCTTACCTTAACGTAACGGATCTACACTGCTGGAATAAAAAAAACGAGAGAAAGCAAATGAGTAGTAAAATTTTTTTAGTTCAATGATTAGTGAAGAAATCAAGCGTGAATGGGCGAATTTTTCTTCTTTTTTTTGTCAAATCAAATTGAATCAAACTGAGTTGAGAAAGAAAGAGAAAGAAAAAGCGAGTAACATCTCAAACCATGAAATCATAAATGTATCAATAATGCTGTAAGATTTATTCATTCGTCTTATGAAATGATCCAATCTACTTAGATTTGGCAAATCCAACGCGATCATTCTTCAAATCGTAGACGGTATAATATTTACGCAAGAAAACGTCACCGATAATCCAGAGTGGACCCATTGGTGCTGGAATGTCCATGCCCATAAAGCCGGACATGCACTGGCCTTGCACCTCAAGTATGTAGTCTTGTCCCTTCAACACAAAGTCTTTCTTGTTGAATGTTAGGGTGAAATCGGGCAGAGAAGGCACTCTTGAGCATTCCACGGTGTACTGGCCGTTAAAGCCCTTCTTGGCACCGATCTGCTTGTTGATCATCTCGGCCAAATCCGTGGGCACCACGAGAAGCGAGCTACCCGTGTCGATGGCTGCGCCCACCGGGTCAAGTCCGGTGTCTTCGCCGTCGAATTGGACCTTCTCCAGCTTCACTTCCCAGTAGCCCTTGCGAGTTACCGGAGCATAGTGGATGTCGCCCGTGTAATGGTCGGGATTGGTGTCGCCGAACACTAGCTCGCCACCTTCACCGCCTGACTTTACGTCGTTCAACCAGAAGCTGAACAACGGCTTATCGATCAGTTTGCGATCCACCATATGGTAGAACGGTGGGATGACTCCCTTGACAGAGATGCGATCGTAGCCCAATCCGAAGATACCATCGAATCGACCAAAGGCAAATGTTAAGCCGGGTTCCTTCGTGGATTCACCGAAATCGGCATGCTTCACTTCGATATCGCCCACGGTAATCACGTCATTGCTGATGATACCTTCAAGACTGCCTGTACCGTAGCGAATGGCAAACTCGGTGCCGTTGGACTTGAACGTGCTACTCTTGCTCGAATCGAATTTAGAATGGAAGAAGCATGCAATGGACGAGCAATGCGTGGAAGGCACCCAAAGATTAGAGGAACCAGTGTCGAATACCACCTTGAACGTTTGTGGTGGCGTGCCAATACCGATCTCACCAAAGTATTGGGCGTTCATGAAGTTGGAGATGGGCACGCCATGTTTGACCTGGCCATTCTCGTCCTTGCCCAGAATGTTAAGGTTTGGATTCCGTGCGTCAGAGGTGAAGTAGCGTTGTGCAACATACGAGGCAGTGTTGGCGTAACGGTTCAATTTCTCGGCTGACGTCTCGGGTAGACGCTTGATTTTCACACTATATGTACACAAAATAATGCGACATTGTCATTGTCATTAGTAAATTATCACATATACACATGTATACATGTATATTCATCATGTGCGTTGCAACAAACCAATCAGTCGATTGATGGGGTTGCCAATAAACAAGCAATTTGTTTTTAATTTGCTGTATAGCAACAACTACACTTACGTAGTGAACTTGGCCTGAGCCATGGCCGAGAGTAAGGCGGTGGCCGCCAATACTGTAGCGATAGAAAACTTCATGACGAGATAGAATCAAATTGGATGAAGATGATGGTGGTGTTTGCAAATAATGGATACAAGGATGATGATATGAGGTGGTGGTGGTTATGATACGATATGCCTTGGACTGATCAACTTTATTGTATGGTGATCAGTATGTAGCAGCAGCAGCAGCGGTAATAGTAGAGCAGCTAGACAATGGCAAACAGATGTGTGAAGAACAATAACAAATATTGGACAGTAAGCAAAATAGCAATATGTGGTGGCAGGAGATAGAAGAGGGACAAGAGTAAGAAGAGTAAGAAGAGCGAGAGAGAGAGAGAGAGGAAAGAGAGGTGAGTCAGCAGGATAGAAAGTGGTTAAGTGACTGTTGGAGAGAGGATAAGAAATATTGGGGGTGATGTCTTGAAAACGGTGACCTCATCATTACAGCACAATAGGTACAGGCTTTTTCCATCCAATTTGCGCAGTTAGCCTTTTGTCTTTACGAATAAATAATAATTAACACTTACAAGGGCTCCTGTATTTTAGACGATTGACGATACAATCTGGTTAATTTGTTTTTTGATGTTTGGATC
Organism: Syncephalis plumigaleata; assembly: GCA_025201365.1. Lineage (NCBI taxonomy): Eukaryota > Fungi > Zoopagomycota > Zoopagomycetes > Zoopagales > Piptocephalidaceae > Syncephalis > Syncephalis plumigaleata. The sequence continues at coordinate 20,927 of JAIXMF010000088.1, read as the reverse complement.
CCTCTTGATCTTGTCCCTCTTGATCTTGATCTTCATTTAGTGAATGTTTTGTGGATGTACCATGATCAGGAGGAGAAACGGTACTTCGTTCAAATTGTTCTGGAATACGGCCTTTAGCACGAACACTGCGAATAATCTGAATGAAGTTCAGACATGCAGCCATATCCCAATTCCATACATGATAATCAATAGCTACTTGTAAGCACATGACATGGCAATATCCAACTATACTTGTACACTTGTATCGTCTATCTTATAGAATTGATGATGATAGTTATCACTATCAATAAATGATCCATTACTAAATACTGAATTGTTATTATCATGCTGTATCAATTGGCATTTCTATGGTAATAATGGATGTTAACTATTGAGTAAATCTATTTATTAATAAGAACAGCAAATGTTAAAGGATAAATGCGCAAATTGGATGGAAAAACACTGTAGTGACTATCACGTGCGGCAATCAATGGCTTTTCAAATGTGAGCTGGGTGATTGATGATTGCAGTTTATTTCTTTTTTTTCTTTTATTATCGTTGTTGCTGTTCTAATCATAATGGCATCACTTCACAAGGATGCAGCTAAAGTGTTGGACGCAGTATTGGCTCGTAAGGGCACAGTGAAAGGACTTGTACTAGGTGGAAAGTACACGAATAAAAAGGCGTTGTATGCTATTGTTTGCGAAACACTTAAATGTAAGTGGCGATTAAACTGGAATATATACATGTTAAATGCCGCTTCTTACATAGTTGTTACTCATATTAGATAAGGATTCATTGGAAGCGATTATAGAAAATGCGCAACTACTAAAGGCTGTAAAAAAGGTAAGAAACAATGAAAATGATATACGATATAGAACATGATAATAATCGAGGACATATATACGTATATATATATATATATATATATCTATACGATAGCTACCTCATACGATGGCGCTTGTACTGGTATTTGATCTACTCTTCTCGCGAGGTGGTCTACGTAAAACAGCATGTCCGCAAACACGCGCTGTGCTGGATCAGAAAACGCGACTAAAGGCTGAACTTGCCAGGCTTAAAATACGTCGTGGTATCACACGTAACAAGGAGCTAATACCAGAGTCATTACGCCAACTAGGTAGGCTGCATTGTTATTATCATTACACCTAAATACTTTGATGTGCTAACCAGTACTTCGTGCAGTAATACTACCTCGATACGTGCGTGTCAATCTGTTACGTACAACTGTTGATAAAGTACTGCAACATTTCGCTAATGAAGGCTATACTGTAACCAGTCCGACTGCAGATGTTAGTCAGCTAAAGTTAGTGAATTGAACAATGAACGATATCCATATAATAATAATTAATCCCATTACTAGACCAAAGACAATCCGTCGTGATTTTCACTTATCGGACTTGTTAGTACTACCGACAAACACGGATCTTCATGACCATCCACTCTATGTATCCGGTGATATTATCTTACAGGTATTCTACAGCCTACACCCCACACTACCTATGCCTTACTCATGATTAATAGGATAAAGCATCTTGCTTCCCCGCTCATGTCCTTTCACCGCCACCTGGTGCTACGGCACTTGATGGATGTGCCGCTCCCGGTAATAAGACGAGCCATATGGCTAGTCTAATGAATAATCAGGGTCGAGTCTGGGCATTCGATTTGGATGCTCGTCGCCTAGAATTACTACAAAGGATGACAAGTAAAGCCGGTTGTAAAAGTGAGTATCAGTAAATTGGTATAAAGAAGTTCACTTTCCCTAAACTGATAACTTAATCGCTGCTAGTCATCACGGCGGTTCATCAAAGTTTCCTTGAAATTAACCCAACTGCAAAAGACTACGCCAATGTCGAGTACATTCTTCTTGATCCATCATGCTCTGGATCTGGCATTGTGAACAGATTGGATCAACTAGTCGAACAGGCAGAGCAATCTAAATCAAATGATGATACCGTATCGTCAAATGATCGTCTCGAGCAATTAGCCCGATTTCAATTGGAGTGCATTCAGCATGCTTTCAAATGTACGTATCTACTAATAGGTTGCATGTGCATACTCATTAACGATTGTAGTGAATTCCTAATCTAGTTCCGTCTGTAAAGCGTATATCCTATTCTACATGCTCAATTCATCAGCAGGAAAATGAGCAAGTTGTTCGAGATGCACTTTTATCTACTGATCAGTTCGAGTTGACGCCGAGATCCCTTGCATTGCCTACTTGGTCACATCGAGGTGAACAAATAGAGGGTCTGACACTAGGTAGCTACGAGATTAAGTAATAATTATACCTATATACTAATTATATGCAATACATGATAGACCAGGCAGACGCGCTGATTAGGGCCAGTCCAGTATCCGATTACACGAATGGTTTCTTTGTGGCGTGCTTCCAGCGTAAAACTTCCAAAAAGCGTGATAACTCTCATGAATCGTCTGATTCCGTCATGTCAGACATGCCGATATCGAAAAAGACCAAAAGGAAACGAAAACAGAAACGAAGCTGATTTTCTTTATTATTCTTGTGTTATAAGCAGTAAAAGACCGGTCGCTAACTTAAATAAAATTCAAGATAGATTCACGTTTATCATCTTTCATTATGTACTTTTTATCTATTGCTATTAACTAAGGATCAGTACGGAATCAAGCAAAGTACAAACAAGTATTCAATACATTAATAAATGGAGGTTTGCACATATAATATGTAAAATCAATGTTATTCTATTCATTTATAGTATACTGTGGAACAAGCATTATGCGTGCAATTGTGAGTACAGGTAAAGCAGGTTACATCAACATGGAAACGACAGCCAGTACACCGGCAGTCAATGCGGCAGCACCCGTTGTCAATGACGATGCCGTGGATGGTGCACCGGTAGTACCGGTAGTACCGCTAGTCTTGTTGGACGGAGCCACGTCAACGTTGTTTTGCTTAGCAAGATTGGCCGAAGCAGTGCGCAGCGTAGAGGCAGAGTCATTGGTATACTTGTCCGGGCGTGGTGCCTTCCAGTCCTTGATGAGGTTCAATTGGTTGGTGGCACATTGCTTGTCAGAAGCATCTAGGATGCAGTATTTTCCAGCGGTGCTCTTAGAGCACAGAATCTCCTCGCTAAGGCTGTAAGTTTGCCAGCTGGTATGGTAGGCCATGACATTGGCATTCTTTGCGTCAAGTTCCGCTTTGCACTTGGATTCTAGGGTATCGAGCGCCTTAAGAACTTGATCATTTGAACAGCGATGATCCTTGGCTCCATCGGCGGGGGCTGCGCAGCGGGCGGCAAAGTCCTGATCTTGTGGATCGGTCTCGATATCGTCAATACACTCAGGATTGACATCAAGACCGCTAATGGCCGCTTGACAATCGGCGGAAATACCGGCGATCGGTGTCTTGCGAGTATCCTCCTTTTGCTTCATGGCGGCGAGGTTTGACTTTGCGGCATTGATAATGGCCAATGGATCGTTGGCGGTGGTGGCTTGAGCAGTTACGGCGGTGGCGAGTAGCAGAACGCCGGCAATGTAGGTAAGCTTGGACATGATAGTAGATAAAGAGCTAACAATGGAGATGTGTAGATAAGCAAGTAGTGCTTAAAACAATAATGATAGTAGTAGTAGCAGTAGCAGTAGTAGCAATAATAAAGAAAGACTAGCGTGCAGCAACAATGGTATGCTTGCGTAGAATGGCGAATTTATAGATGATGACACGCGGTAGAACGCCCCCCCCCAATTACTGTTATGCAGTGAAACACTTTGTATAGTTGTCGTTTGCACCATTGACATATCGAGCATGCATTGCACATGGTTCAGTTTTGCAACCGCATGCGTCACTCTCTAATATGTATACCTCAATGGCACATCATATTGATAAAGTAAGTCAACACATGCTAACCATTTCGACATTCTCACAAATAGAAGGCGGATAATTTATTCTATTACTGAAAATAGTCTATACGCTTGGTGTTTGCTTTTCTTTGGTCGTGGTGCGTGTAGAATACATCATGCGGAACTAGAATCATTATAACCGGAAAGGATATGTTCTTTCTAGATGCATCGCTGTTCCAATGATCTTTCCTTATGGAATTCCAATTACAATACACGAGGTACTTGTACAGCCTAAATTCATCCATTTCCATTTTCCAATCACCAACCTGTAAAGGATAAGATGTCTAAATAGAACAAAAGCACTACACCTTTGTTATGCAATAGCAAGTCCTTTGACTATGTGGAAGGATGGAAATGGTACCACGACCATCATTTCTCAATATCTTCAATATGTAAACTGAGGCAAACGATGTTCCCATTACCTTTGATACAGAGGTCTGCATGATTGTCGACAACCTAGTATATGTGCATTGACAGGTTGATTTACGCATTCATGACATCATTTCAAATAACATAACCATGTGGTGCTTCCTCATATTCATACACAGCAAAGTGTTGACATTCTAGCTTGTACAGTTTAATGATGTAATTGTCAATGTTGTGACAATGTTGAATAGCGTAGCATGTCAATTGCCATGACGGCTACTGATGAGTATGCTGATTGTAGGGTAGGTTGATTGTGCAGACAAGGACAATCTGCTGATTTATTCATATTATAAAGATTACATGTCGCTGTGATCGACCAGTGTAATGCATACAAGACACGATATACTAGTCCTAAAATGATGATAGATTACTGTGCTATGATGAACTCAGCTCACGTAAGATTGGAAGGGAATGCTGGACAATAAGATTGCTCTTATGAATGTAATCGTTAATATTGCAACAAATCAGCATAGCAAGCATCAAACATGCGTATTGCTGTTTATTTGCAAGTACTTGCCACTAAATGATTGGTGATCAACAGGTACTGCAATATCGATTCTTTATTAGATATCTAGTTTGCTACTCATAATGAAGTACAGATGCATTCATGATATGCTCAATGACATGCATCCATAGCGAGTATGATCATGTATTGATAGTTACAATTGCATTGCCATTGAAACATCTCGAAATGGCTATTCTGTGTGTCCGATCGTGCTCAAGCATTCTTCGGCACTTGGACGCGATGTGTAATTAGGCACCAGTGCTACTTTCAAAGCGGTGACTAGTGGATGCATGTCCTCCATATCAGCTGGATCATTCGTGAATGTAAAAAGCGATTCTGGCAGTCCTTTATGATACACGCGATGTGCAATAGACTTACAATGATCAATGTCACCGTTGCCGAATATGTACCGCCGTGTGATGGCAAGGAAGATGGTTGCGCCAACACCCCAGACGTCCTTCTTGGTCAGATCCGACGAGATGCCCATAAGGGTTTCAGGCGGAAGATACTGGAGTGTGCCGCCAAAGAACGATCCTGGAATCACCGTTTTGCCATCCCGTCTGTATTTTATTGGAGTGGCAAGGTCAAAGTCAACGATGGTCGCCTTTGGTCGTTGCGGATTATCGGCATACGGAAATGAGATCAGGACATTTTCAGGCTTGATGTCGTTATGCACAAATCCTGCATTTTTAATATAGGCAACACCGTGCAGTAATTGTGTAAATATAGACATTAGTGTGTGGACACTCTGTCCAAGTGATGCAGGCCACTTGTAGGAGGACAGTTCGGTATCCCCATCATAAGAGTATATGAAGCAGGTGCTGCTTTGATACGGGACGATAATCAGCGGTGTCGACACAAACTGCCGTCCAATTGCTCGGTCGTCTATCAAGCTCGACTTGGCTTTTCAAGGAGCTATAGCATTATGAACACATGTCATGTTAGTTGCAGAGCTCGTTTCCACACTTGCACTTACATTGAACGCGACTCTTTCCCTTCCTATGGCTCGTATATTCTCTCGACTCGGATAGCCATAGGCGTTGTAATCGACACACTTAATGAACGCATCGGTGGTCTTGTAGAATCCTTGCGCGATGTTTATTCCCTTGTCGTGGTTGATGTACAACACCTTAGTTATACGGATGAGTTGCGTTTCAAATACCTCCGGCCAATCCAGTCCTTAACCTAGAAAGTTAGACGTTTGGATATCTGTGTACACCAGTTAGCCAGTAGCTATACTAGTACTGCCGTACACTTGCTGTTGTTTGCCCTGGCTCCAGTGGGAGATGCTACGGCATAAAATAAGCACAATGAGATCGTGTATATCTTCAAGCCAGTAGCAGCAATGTGCTTGTGGCCAAGCATGATTTTATCGCGACAAGATGAGCAAATGTTTCTACCTGGACGAGCGAGAATGTCTAATGATGCTTTTATTCGTTGACTAAATGCTCGGCGGACTAATAACAAGTACACGCCAGGTTATAGGACATAAATTAGTACCATTAATGTTCTATCCTTATTTTCCAATACCGATGTGGTGCCTATCATTGTAGATAGCCGATGTTAAATGGATTCTACTGCAAGTACAAGTATAATGCATACGAGTGTCGAATGTGAAAGTTCCATTGATGTCTATTTCATTATTAACTCGTTATCAATGTAACTTCATCAAGGAGACATATGCTATTTGATCTACGAAATAATGTCGCATCCAGCAATCGTCTTCTCTAATGTAGTTTAGCTGAACACCACAAGTCAATGAATCTGCCATGATGTAACAGTTCGCTACGGTGTGGTCGACAATCTTACTGGTATTCTAAACGTGCAAGCCATCCACGCCACATGTGAATACTTGTCAAGTACTCTTTATCAGATAGGCACCATGAGGTGAGGCTGATATGCCACACGTGTTGACAATACCATGGATAGCATAAGCGACATAACGAGTGAATAGACAATGAGCACTAAGGTTCCTTATCCCACTTCTAATGTCTGTATCCGAATGAGACCGCGAGATGAAGCAGCTGGTTACTTCAAGCAGGAGCAATCATGCTTACTGAAATGGTACTAATGCACGCTTGCCATGTCAATATGTGATGTTCTCGCTATGCTATAGGATAAATAAAATCAGCACAGATAGTTGACCGCTTCCATCACTCTTTGGATTGTAAAGTGTCACCAATCAATTCATTGCCATTGATGATCATGCTTCGTTGTGATGTCTTCGTGAGCTCATAAGGATAGCATGAAGATCACTTGTATACTCATTTAATACAATGCGTACACTAATGCGCGGTTTATTCATACCAACCATGTGTAAGGTAACGTAGTTTTATTTGTAATCTGTGTAAATGTCATTCGTTACTCGCGCAACTTGTGGCATATGTCTAAAGGAATGGCCTCCAACTTATTGCGCTTTTCTAGATTCTATGTGTGTACCATGTGTATTCGTAAATTGCTGAAGCTGTTGTTGCATAAGGCATAGGCATGAGCGTAGTATAATTCCCTATCAGAATCCTAATGTGGTACTAGACCCAATGGGTACATTCATGCGTTGTGACAATTGTTGTGGCACATTCCATTGATTGTTGTTCCGTGATCCAGATCCTAATCTAATAGATCCTATACCTTTAGTAATTGTTTCTAATTGGGTGGATGTTCCTGCTGACATGGTTGGTTGCATTTTAGGTAATGGATTAACTTCGTTGATGATATCTAAGCACTCGCTGGCGGATGGTCGTTTTGCAGGATCTGGCGTTAGCATAGCTTTGAGAGCTCTGACTAACGAGTCCATCCCCTTTTGTCGTTTTTGTGCTTCAGTAAAAACGAAATTTTTCTCTGGAATTCCATATTTAAGTGTATTCATAATGTTACGAGCAAGTTCAGCTTCACTCCTAGCATGAAATAGGAACGATTTCTTTAACAAGCCATAAAGTGCAATACCAGCTGCCCAGACATCTTTTTTCGTAGGGTCTGCTAGCTTATTGGCATAAACTTCTGGTGCTATATAATGCGAGCTTCCTGAAGACTTGCTAGTCGGAACGATATTTTTGCCATTATAACGTATTCTTTCTGAAAGATCAAAGTCGATGATTGTGGCTTTTGGCTTGCTTCTGTCATGGGGATATGGGAATGAAACAACTACATTCTCCAGCTTGATATCGTGGTGGACCAGTTGAGCATTATGCAAGTAAATAATTCCACTCAAGATCTCAGTAATGAGCGAGCGTATCAGTGGAATGTTATCCAGCGACACCAGTGGGGTCTTATCTGGCGATGTCATGTAAAGGTATTCAAATAGGTCAGTATCGCCATCATACGAGTATACGAAGCAATAATTATTCCCATATTCAAAATGCGTATAAGCACGGGAAACATTGGTATAGCCAATTAGTTTGTCGCTTCCCGGTCGAGCATCAGCCTTTTGAAGGATCTAGATAGAAAAGCGAAAAAGAAACATGATTAGTATGTGCATACAATAAATGTCAAGTATCTTACCAAAAATGCTTCCATTTCCTTGTCTATTTCTGCCTCTCGACCAAATGCTGATCCTCTAAATGGTTGCTGAGTTAGACATTTGATAAATGCAGCTGATTCTCCATATTTTCCAGATGCAAGCGCAATATCTTGCTCATCATTGCTTCCAATTGTTTTGATAAGTGTAACCTTGTGTGGAGTAAAGTGGCGTTGTATACTTGTAATCTGTGCTCCCAGGAAGATATCGGATCGGATTTTACCTAACCAATCGCTATGTTAATATACGCACATCACAGCATAATGACTGAATACATACCTCGCTTGATTTCAGACGCTACTGGACTTGCTAGTATAGTGGGCACGCCTAGGATAAGAGCAACTGCCTTCAAGGCAACAAGAAACGTAGCTGCGGACTTGAGCATGATTTAATCGATCGTAAAAATGTAAATGAAGTGTAAGATGTCGAAAATTATACCGACTCGCAGCGAAACATCTATCAGCGCATGCTTAAATAGCTTGCAGCAATGGCAAATGCTCCATCACTCCTGTTCATTCGTCTTCCATATGCCACAGCAAGCTTACTTACCACGACGGTCCTCATGTAAGTGGTGTGTCTAATTTATTGAGCATTCCAATCTAGTAATCACCATGATGCTACTTGATTAAGGGAGAAGATGTTTTGGCTTTAAAACCTATTTTCTTTCTCCTTGTGTTCCCCTAAGAAATTCCTGTATTGAATGAGAACTACCTCGGTACTGGTGTTATCATTCCAACAAACATATAGCTGAATGTTAACCAGCCATCAAGTGCTGCCATGCTAAATAAACCCAGATCATAGTATTTACTTTTGTATATTGACACAACAACAGCTGTATTATTATTATAAATATACGAATGAAATAATGCTCGAATACATTGCTTTGCTTATTACAACGACTCAGGCCCATCACAAGCATCCAGTAGCATCTTTTGGAATGCTGTATAAATGCCATCTGCCATTACACGTGCTTGGTCCGGATATTCGGACAAATCATCCGCGATGAGGCCTATTCTAACCTCGCCATTATACGAGGCGATAGCAATACTGGTTGATCCTTCAAACAGTGCGGGCGGGTACATGATACACGAGATGATACGATGCTTTTCAGCACCATTAGCAAAGTAGAGTTCTCTCGGTGAACCAGGTACATTTGTGAGAATACCATGAGAGTTGTCCATGTAATGGTTTAAGCTATAATAAAGTAGATCAATTAGTATTGCATTATAATCATAATTTATCGCGTATATCACTTACAATGGTACTGAAATAGCACCTGGACCAAGTAACTTGGTAACTGCAAAAGTAGCTGCTCTTGTGGCAGATGCAATTTGCGACATTTTCACGCGATTCATACATTCGTGTGCATGCTTGATTACAGTGGATGTTGATGCAGATTCCGGTAAAAGTGGAAGTAACAAATAATCGATACCTGCAAGATTCTCGAAACGAGAGTCGCTAATGCCGCGAAGACCTTTTGGAACACTGAGATTAAGCATGTTATCACGACGGTGATTTCGTAAGCTAGACGTGTTTATACCATCACTATTGTTGTTGCTGCCGTCTTCATCATTCATCTCCCGATCGATACTGTCCATGTAGGCGGCAAACGATCGCTCCACGCAGGCAACCATAACATCATTAAGCGTAACCTTGGGATATGCAGTTCGTATAGTTTTAATATCGCTCATACTCATTGCATCGGTCCACGCAATGCGTTTCTTGTTAGTCTGCGGGTGATGTGTACGGAAACTTTGACGACTAAAGAATGTCACTCTAGTCAGGGTTAGGAGTGAATACCACAAGACAAGCAATAGATGTACTAATACACCTAACGTAAGTTCGATTTGCGCATGAACGGTAAGAGCAAAATTACGTAATGCTATCGTGGCATCTTCATTCTGATCGCCCAAGGAGACTGGTGGCAATTTCTTTGTACCTATTGATCCTGTTGTTGCAAGTGTGGTTTTTAGGCTAGTTTGTGTATCGGTGTCAAGTTCTACCGGCTTCATTATACTGCTCATTACCCGAGCAAATCCTTGCCCATCAGCCATACAATGATGAGACACTATACCAATAACGGATCGATTTCCCGATAGGCCACGTACTAGCAAGAGACGCCACATAGGAAGGCGCATGTCGAAAGAGCGGCTGACAAACTCACTAAACTTGTCCTCGATCCACCTTTTCTCGTATTCTTCGACTGCTTCCTTGGATGTCGCGGTTTCACCATTATTCCTATCCATTTCTATTACATGAAGCTGATCCTTAACACTCCATGCATGAGCTGGTAGCGCTTCATTGCTACTTGATTCAATGATACCCGTATCATCCTTGATCGTTGTCGTTGTCATTGCTGTTGTTGTTTCCATGTCCACCCAGTGTGCTGTTTTGAAAAACGATCCTTGAATACAGCGTTGTCGAAATTTCGGTTCACGTTCCACTAGACGCTCCATCAATGATAGAATGGTAGTCGTATGGACATTGCCTTCCACCCAGAATAGAGATGCCACGCCAAAGTTACGTTCTGGCGTAGTAATACGTACAAATATGTCATCGATTGGATTCAGATGATAAGAGGTTGATGCAGTTGAAGCTGGCGATACTCCCTCCGCACCGATGGATGTCGGCAACCTTTCATCTGCTTCAAATGTTGCTTGCTTGTCATCAATTAGTGATGTGGCTTGATGACGTTGACGTAGACTGTTGTCAACGGTATCGCACTCATGTGCAGCTGCTGGCATATCGTTGTAAATTGAATTTCAAGTAGGCTATACGATGAAACTACGAGATGCAACGTAAATCGACTACACCAGAAATAGCACTGTCACAAAGCGAGTACAGACAACCGAGATAAACTGAATTGATGTTATGAAAAAGTGAGTAACTAACAATACGTGCGTATGCGTGTGAGTGAGACTGTGTGAGTGCAATGAACAATACATATCTTAGACAGCAACATCGAATGTTCGTAGTTTTATAGACGTTCTTACACACACGCACACACGTACTACGAACAACTTCCGGAGATATAATCATTCCCGAGTAACTTTTATTATCAACATCGGCATTAGATTTGCGGCAAAGAGAGTACCGGTCACCACAAGCCAAGTTGTTGGGTTATCCATGAACGATTACAGATCAATAATGACTGCGTTATCGGATCGGCAAGTCAAACACCCGATAGAACAAATACGTATACTAGTGATAATTTCATCTGTTTATTTATATCATCATTTACATTGCATATTTATCAGTATTTCGCAGCATAAAGCAGCTGTATCCATCTTACAAGTAATTACATTATTATTGTTATCATTGTATACAAGTGATGTTGTGTGCGCATAATATGACAACACATGTCAATGCTATTAATACATACAATCATACTGGTAACATCCTCACTAGGTGTATATTCCGCTCCTCCCCAAAAAAAACCATGCGGCAGTAAAAATGACAACACAAATCAGTTGGGTATTCTTTTTTAGCCAGACAACAATGCGTACTTGGCATACAGTGTTTTTCCATCCAATTAGCGCATTTATCCTTTAACTTTTGCAGTTTATTAATAGATAACTCTACACAATTGTTAACACCATTATCGCATTACTATTATTATTGAGTAGTTGTCATCGCCCTAGCAGTTGAGGGAGATGTTAATGATCGCGATATCATATATTACAATTAGTGGTAACTATTATTTATTCGTAAAGACAAAAAGCTAACTGCGCAAATTGGATGGAAAAAGCCTGTAAATGACATGCTATAATGAACAAGTCATCTAGCATTACACTATCATTCATTCATTTATTTCTAATGGTTATTTTCATGTACGTGACACACGCACACACGATTATATTGCTCTCTTGCATAAATGATTAGGGAGAAATGACGACGACTGAACTGTTCTACCATGGTTTTCGTATTTCTGCAACCAGGATTATAGTGAAGCGTGTACCCCTTTTTAGATTTCTAGAAAACGAGCGCACATGCACAATCAACATATATTTTACATGGGCCCAGTCCTCTTAATCAATGTTCATTGGAAATGCCACATGTATTTCGTTAGAGATTTACCGTTTTGGATGATGCTCCGTGGTGCCTAATTTATACGTGCCATAACGAACAACAACACCACGTTTCCATGACTGGAAATGGTTCTAGGTTGGTGTGCACGATGTTTCGAGTAAAACACACGATCGCACTATCCAATAGAGAAGCTATTCCATTTGTTATAAATACCAAAGATGGTATTTGCAATTAAGCGGTGTATGTATCTGTATCGCTCGCTGGTCTAGAGACAATCAAGTAACAACATCGCCTTTTCATTCATTCCATTCCATTTCACGCTCTTCACTTTATCTTTCTCTACTCTACACTCGTGGTTCCTAGTGAACAATCATCGTAACGCGTATCATCAACATCATCAACATCATTATCATCGTCAATATGATCTCCCTTTCTCCAAAGTACAATTTGATTGCTGCTACACTTGTTAGCACATTACTTCTGGTAACCGATGTGCAAAGTGCTGCAATGTCATTCTTATGGTTTGGCTCTTCACAGGTACGTAACATCAACATGGAACTAGATGATTACATTATTTATTGATAATTTGATGCGCTATCATCACAAACGCAGAATGCCAATGATCCATACAGCGTCATGGGTAACAACATCAAGAGTGTTCATGGTTTAAATATTAAAGAGGTGCTAAGTACCAATGGCGGTGCCAGGATAGCCGTCGGTACATTCGGAGGCAATCCGGTAACTGTTGCTTGTGGCGATCAAAACAGCAAGAGTGCAACCTACTTGATATACAAGGTAAGTATAATGCAAATGACATTTATTTACCATAATAACAATGGGTACACTATTTAAACTAGCAATTCTACGACGAGGGCATTAGCAAGAAAGTCGATATGTCAAATGCTTTCTTCCCTTTCAATGTCAATCAGTACAAGTTTCCATCGGAGATTTGCTACATGTCACCAAGAAAATGTGATTCTCTGTTGTACGATGCTTTTAACACGAGGAAATTCAACACACCAGCAGAGAAGCTCGAATTTGTCAATCACATATCAAGCCAGATTCTAACGGTTATCAATTTTATGGCAAAGAAGAAATGGGCGTATCATGGAAATATCGATAAGAGCATTTGTTTGCATGGCAACAATTTGTTCTTCATTAATTTCAGCGCAACTTATCCTTACAATGAGGTAACCCAACCGGCTAAAAATTTGCTGGCACAAAAGCTGAATAATCAGCTTATCTCCACGCTTATCCACTATCGAATGACGGTCAACGGGGCTAATCTGGCAGCGGTCAAGAAGCAAGTCAACGATATGGTACAACCATTCTTGTTGCCATACCACGTTCAATCTGCAGTGGCTAAATTATAATCTATTTAATTATACAAATATGCCCCAGGCTATTATTGCTCATATTTTCCTTTATCATCCGTCTAAGGAGAGTCATATACAACTTTCCATTGAGAATAAAGAGGAAATCAGTTCATTACACTTGTACAAAAGTATAGCATATGTTCATGTATCATCATTTATTTGTTAAAGATAAATATTTTATTATTTTATTATTTTTTATTTTTAAAAGCAAGTGGGCCGCTGCTGTTAATAATTAAATGAATAAAGTTAACTGCATTCTCAAATTATTGTGTAAAAATGATTCGAGTTAGGCCGCCACGTCTTTACGTGGGCCGGCCCTAAAGGCTCCACGAGGGGGCTACCATCTTGAGGTAATACTCCGTTCGGAATACTGCCTTGTTGATGGAGTCCCAGGAAGTAGGTTCACTCGGCGAGGAGTGGGAGGAGCCAGTATGCGGCCGATCCGCATTCTGGATAAATATTTTATTATGTGGATTGTACGACCTACTACTATTAAATAATTAGAGTTGTAGTGGATATTATCATCATCTATAGTTATGAGCAGTATTAAGCAGGTGATCTAATAAGTCGATGTATTTCTAAGTAATAATATATATATATATGCGTGTATATATAGTTGACTACTATCCACCGACTTAATGGAGAAATAAAGCGAGATTTCCGATTAGTAAAATAACAATAGTAAAAGTACAGTAGATGGCTCCTCAAAAGAAGATTTGAGGAGGAGAAAAGACAGCGTATAAAGTGAAGGAGAGAGAGAGAGAGAGAAAGAAAGAGAGAGAGAATCGGCTAGATGGTTAGCCATGATAATACCACTAATATAGAGTGAATAAATATGTAAAGAAAGTTACAAATATTAAAAGTAAATAGTAGATCAGCAGCAGCAACGATAATAGTGATGATGATGATGATGATGATGGAATAAGAGTAGTGTAATGGCACTTATCGACATTGTTATCACATAACGGTACATGCATTGGAACGCCACCAGTTCTGATGCATTCTATCTAGGGCGTCGAGCCATTGTGAAATGAGAATAAGTCGATTACGCACCGAGCCCACTATTAGAGCGTTGTAGCGAATGTGTTTATCAATGGGGACGACACTGGCGGCCCAGAAACTAAGTGCTTGCGCATCATTGTTAGGCATACTACCGTAGACGTTGTCAATCTGTTGACGTTGCACATGTGTCGCTTGTTGACGATAGTACATCATACGCGTATAGATGAGTTGACTAAGTGCAATCAGATTTGGATCAAGTAGGCGATGCGAATGATATAAGGAAGCGGCCGCATTACGTGTCATTATATCCACATTTGCAGTATTGGAGACAACAACAGCGGTGGCAGATAAAGGAGTGGTATGCGTAGTAGCAGTAGCAGTAGTAGTAGTAGTAGTAGTAGTAGTAGTAATAGTAGTAGGATTAGGATGGTCATGATTACTTACGGTAGCAGCGGCAGCTAATAGACTAGCACCAAGTGATACAGCCACTGAGTCATTAGCCGTTGCTGTATTCGTCATCGAGTGTGCTCGACTACTATGATGATCACTACATGACACATTGTCATGATCATCGTCATCGTCATCGTCATCATCGTCGTTGCTGTTGTTGTTTCTTTCCTCGCTATGATTAGATGGTAGTGATGGAGTAGTATCTACAACCATATCATCGCCACTACCATCAGAAGTACTATCACGACGACTACTCTCACTATCAGGAATGGTGTTGGTCAGACCGATTTCGTCATGTTCACGCTCTTGCGGATTAATCAAGCTAAATCGCTGTGGAATGTCCGAGTCATCGACCCACATGACACTCGCCATGTTATAGCCGTCTAGTTGTGGTTCAATGCGCATTACTCGGAAATAACGCTCCGCTCGAGTCAGCACCACCAGTCTACCGTCGGGTAGGAAGCGTACTCGTTCTATCCATAGCATAGTGCCGTATTCCCGATAGAGCGGACGATCCGAGGGTGGCGTCTGTCCCTCTGGTGTGGGTGGCCAGCTGCACACCATACCAAATCGACGAGAGCCCATCCAGCAACGACGAATCAACAGACGATAATGAGGCTCGAATATATGCAAGTAACAAGGCATACCGGGAAATACTAATGCACACACGAATATTGGTATCAATGCGCCATGCACGTGAAAGTTATAATTAATGAAGTGGCCGGATGGTTCGTCCTTAAGCGCCATGTCTTTGCGCTCGTCTAATTCACGCGGGAACCACAATTTGGTCAATGCCGTTACTAGATGATGTTTGCCCTGAGTGAATAGCACCACTGGACTTGGCAATGACTGTCTACACGATGGACATATCTGACTATGATCGTGAGCTCGTTCCAAACAACTACGGCAGAAGGTGTGTCCACACGGCGTCACAATAGGGTGATAGAGTAGATTTCGACATATATCACATTGTAGATCATCCAGTAAACGTGGACGATAACATTCCGCGATAGCCGCAAGCGTCATCTCATCCGTCTCGTTATCCTGGTCGTCAATGGCACGACCAAGTTCCAGGGCCATAGTTCTAACACTGTCGAGAATACGTAATAAGGTGACATCAATGACGCGTCCTAGCCAGGTCACTTGTGGTTGATCATCCATAGTGGCGGCAGTACTAGCGCTAGTAGTAGCAGTAGCAGTAGCAGAAGTAGATGCATTTGGTGTTACCGCTATACATGATCGACAATACGGTCGTAATAAACCGGGAGACACTTGGAATCCTTGACCATTACCCACATCCTCCTCTTGGTAGCATAGTTCCGCTCTCTCCAAATAATCTATAATTTCCCAGCCATCATGTCGTAATGTGGGATCCGGTTGCTCGGCAGCCGCTTCCCTTCTTAGTCTTCGTCTTTCCTTTCTAGTGTGTGTAGATAGTTGCTCATCCGGATGAAACACCACCACTGGATCTCGTATTAATGCTGTACAACGATGACATTGTAACCAGGCTGCACCCGGCAATAGACCGACAAGTCGTGTCACTAGCAAATCCTGTTCTAATGAGGATTCAGTCAATGTCGGTTGACGTGCATTCGATAGACGATTGAATAAATTGCCGAGATATCTACTTGTACGTCGTCTAGTATCAATGAAAGCTGATTGCGTAGTAGTAGTAGTAGTAGTATTGCTGTTGTTGTTGTCGTCGTTGCTGTTGTTGCTGGTTTCAAGAGAGATGGGATTCGGAAATGTAAGTCCATTATTTCTGTTGCTATTACTGGCGTCACCTCCATTGCGACGTAGGAAATGTTCCAAGAAGCGATGAGGCATGATTGTTATACTAAAGGAATCAGGGGAAAAGGCGTTGCTTGCTTGTTTACCAACACTGTGGCAGTACTACACTCTCGGTTCAAGAGAAGCGGGACACTTGCTAGTAATTACACGATTGTCTGTACTGACAATAGCCAAAGTGGGTTCGGTCTGTGGAGACCAACATGTAAACTATCACACTCTAATAACTAGGGTTCTTGTTGTAGTGGTTGTGGTTACGAATTGATAGCAGGCAGCATTGACTGGATATCTATAATAAATGGTGATAAAATATAAGTAGTCAATGAGATGCATGTTCAAAGTGGGAAAGGAGTGTCGAAGAAGTCAAATTAACAATGTGGTCAAACGACGACTTTATTCGCAGCAGTAGTAGTAGTAGCAGTAGTAGTAGCAATATAACAACAGGCAATATCATATACCATTTTGCATATCTACACTGCCAATTGAGAAAATGGGCGGCTCGTTTTTATTACTTACCCGTAAACACACGACTGCTAAATCAAATCTTGTACATCTATTGTTCTACGGTCTAGCTGACTAGAAATGGCTAACTGTAGTGATATCAATAGATAAATAGATAAATAGATAAATAGATAAATAAATAGAGAACTTTTACAATATTCAAAGTAATATTAGTAATAGTCAAAAGGAAAGAAAAGTATAAGATAGGAGGAGTTAAAGCGAGGTACCAAATATAAATGACGATGACACAATAAATGAATTTGGTACCAACCCATTTATACGGTTATTGCTGTGTTCACATGTCTAGCATTGATATATTTGTATGGATGGATGTATCTCTCTTTTCCTCTCTCTCTCTCTCTCTCTGTATGTGTGCGTGTGTGTGTGTCAAGCACACAATGAATGAAAAGAGCGCTGCATTGTTCGGCCCGGTCCACATTGAATTGGTACAAGAAGTTATTCCGTGTGACTTGGCAGTGCTTAATTCGTAGCGTGAACTATCATTTGTTTGACCATATTCCTAGTCGTATACATTGACAGTATGGTAAACTCGATCACATTTATTTAATTAGTCAGCAATACATGTAGTATTATTACTATGATATACAATTATCAGTCGAGAAATACGTTAATTCTAACCTCGTATTCGATAGTATATACGTTTCTATTCTATTCGGTCCGATATCAACTACTTTTACCAGTCTATTTCGTACAATTATTGGTCCTATAACAACAATACTTAGTAATAATTGACAAATCGGTCCGAGTTATCAGATAATTAACTAGCAGTTGATTATTATTATATTTCATTCAAGAGAACGAAGCAAATACATTACAGGATTACATTGATTTAGAAAGGTAGCATCATTAATCACGGCTCCATTAGCTCCGTTGTCATTGCTATCACCAATACTAATCCCTTATAATAGGTGAAATTCAAGGCGGTAAATAAGGCAGAAACACATGCTATTCGGTCCGGATATCACTTATTATTGGCAATTGGTCAGCAACGTTAATATCGCGTCATGATTTATTGCGTTCATTTCAGTATTGATTCGGTTAGATTGTCTTATTCAACACCGGGTATTACTACTAATAATGCTATATAGCTTGATTAAATAATAATTATGATACAAGTACAGATATTATCGTGCTACATAATCGTGAAATGATATTAACTACGCAAGAATACTCGCCACTATCTATTCAATCGATTGTTACAATAACAATGAGAAATAGTCATGTGATAAACAGTAATTGAATGGTGTGTGTGTGTACAGGCTATTTCCATCACATTTCATAATATTCACCAAGCTTATCGTTTTATCTATTCGACTAATTGCTCACTTGAAAAGCGGTGCATGTTCCTTCTATGCTAGATCATGACGAGTTACATCAAGTTCACACCGCTCTCCGGCGCGTTGAACGAAGGTGGGCTCTGCTACCTATTAGAAATCGATAACGCGAAGATTCTACTTGATTGTGGCTGGCTTGATTCATTCGATTTGCAAGATCTTGAATCGTTAAAACGGTAAGCATAGTATACTAATGCGATCTCATTTATTACAGCGTAGATAACATACCTACATACATACCTACATACATATGTATGTACCTATATGTGCTCATTCTTTTCTCGCTTGCGCTTAGTGTTGCGCCACGTGTCGATGCAGTCTTACTATCGCATGCGGATATTCGTCATTTAGGCGCGTATCCATACGCGTTAGCCCATTTAGGACTGAATTGTCCTGTATACGCTACGCTACCCGTACAGTACATGGGTCGATTAGAACTACGCGATGCATTCCAGTCGCGTCGACAAGAGGAGGATTTTAAGCTATTTACCATCGATGATATTGAGCATGCATTTAATCGTATGACCACGTTGAAACACTCGCAACCCGTGCAATTGAGCGGGAAATGTGCCGGTATTACCGTTGTGGCCTATATGGCAGGACACACCATTGGTGGCGCTCTCTGGAAGATACATAAGAATACGGAGGAGATTGTATATGCGGTAGATTACAATCATAAAAAGGAAAGGTATGTTGTTGTTGTTGTTGCTGTCGTCTAGTATCAATAATGAACATCGACTAAGTAATACAACTATTTATATGCTCATTAGACATCTTAATGGCACGGTGTTACATGCTAATGGCGTGGTATTGGAAGCACTCATGCGTCCATCTATTCTTATTACGGATGCATTCAATGCACTATCGGTGCAACCACCTAGGAAACAACGGGATTTAGCACTATTCGGTAGGATAAAAACGAGCACTATTATCTGTATAGATCATTAAACTGTTATCTAACTTTATTTGTAGAAACAATTAATACCACCATAGAGGCCGGTGGCAATGTTCTTATTCCAATAGATGCATCACTGCGTATTCTAGAGTTGGCCTACCTCCTTGATCAACATTGGTCGACGCAAAAGATAAAGGCACCGCTATTGCTATTAGGGCACACCAGCTACTACGCGATACAATATGCGAAAAGTATGACAGAATGGATGGGAGGTAATGCGGCAAAGCAATTCCATCAATCTAGGGAGCATCCATTTGATTTTCGGTAAGTGGAGTATAATCACTCATTGTCATGATAACCCTATGATATTCATATACAATATTTATAATAATAATATTACAACGTAATCAAATTATAGTGCCATTCGTTTAATTCACAATAAAGAAGAGCTGGACAAATTTACTGGTCCCAAGGTGGTGTTGGCCACTTGTGCCAGTATGATTACCGGGTATTCTCGACAGCTATGGCTCGAATGGGCGTTACAGCCCAATAACACGGTTATTCTCACGGAACGTGGTGATCCAGATTCAATTACTCGTAACCTGCATGATGCATGGATGAAGTATTATGCCAATATCAAGGATAATACGGTACATCCAGCCACTGGACTCGACATAACAATGGATGTGACGGTAAGCATTACTCGCTGAATTACGAAAGTGTCATGTTTAACGTGTAATTACACATTATAATTAGGTGAAAACTAAGATTCCCTTGGAAGGTGAAGAGTTACGTCTATACCTAGAAGAGGAGAGAACACAACGAGAACGAGAGGCTCATGAGGCAGCAGTGATTGCACGTAGTCGTAACGTGCTAGATGAAGGCGGTATTGCTTCAGATTCATCTGGTTCAGAAGATGAAGAGGATGTTGATGATGTTATGGACACGGATTTCGATCATTTAACACCAAGAGAAGGCGATATTAGTGCAGGTGGTGCAGGTGCAAGTGCTGGCGGTAGTGGTCGACATCGATCAGTACGAGATGCTGAACGTCATCAAGCAATGCTCGACACGGAACACGATCTATACGTACGAGATGGTGTACGTAGCGGTGGTTTCTTCAAGCAAACACAATCATTTCCTATGTTTCCATTCACGGAACGTCGACGTCGATTCGATGATTATGGCGAGACGATACAGCAGGATCATTATA
>JAIXMF010000087.1:0-42647 GCA_025201365.1 Syncephalis plumigaleata | reverse complement strand
TTCTTTTTTTTTTTCTACTTTTTCTACCACTTCATTGTAGATGATGTGGTCTCTCCCTTGTGCAGGATGCCAGTCTATTCTACACACACACACACACACACACACAACGCCATACATGTATACACGCAATCACGCGCACACCACTCATTTGCGCCCAGTCTTACCACGTGTAAGTCTGATCGCGAAAGTAAGTAAACGGCTACTTTGTTTAGTATGAATTTGTGTGTGTACGAGTGTGTATGTACGAATGTGTGTGTATAAGAACCATTGTGTGCATAACTTGCTAGTCATTGACTGTCGTCTAGCCTCTGGTCGTCCATTATGGTGAACGAAAAGGGCAGAAAAACAGGTACAAGTAGAAAGCAAGTTTCCGATACGATGTTACACACCGCAAAACTCCATCCGTAAACGTAGCGGTATTTTTGTATCAAAAGAGCCAAAGATGGAGCTGACACAAGTACTCACCGCACAGAACCGTTCGTTGTGCAAAGGACCATTTGACGCTGCACGTCATCAATGTCAAACATCCAAGAACGACGAATGGAGTGAATACGAATAGATGGTTGTTGTACACCTAGTAGCAACATGTAAACTCAATATTGCACCATTGCCTTGTCATCCGATAGAATGATCAAGGCCGGTAGTACACACACACAAAGCCATACAATAAACAGATAGAAAAGTGAAAAACAATAGCAATAACAATAACAAAATAATAATAATAATAGCCAAGTTGACAACCATTAGAGAGATGCAAGTGACAAGGAAGGGGTGCCAATAGCAAGGGCCCTTAACCATAGAATTAAGCACCTGAAACACAGCCTATGAACAAGGACGATGCCGAGTTGCCTGTGCACATTTACATATCCACACATATCTATCCACACACAGTTATATGCGCATACATACATCGATACTGCGGCTAGTGCGCTCAAGGTAAGCTTAAGCACCCGAACGGACACTGTCAATGAATGACAGAGAGCACTCAGAAGATTTGCATGCAGCTATCACGCGGTACCGTTGTTTCGCTACTTTTTCGTACCACCCACAATTAAGAAGATAAACAAGTTGACATACGACGACGACGACGACGACGAAGAACAATCAATCAATCGTCATGTCAATGTTACAAAGACTTACCGGAAGAGGAAGGGGAGAAACGGATAAAGTTGATATTAGTTTACTGTATAACGCAGACGGAAAAACGAGACGAAAAGACTAATAGTATTTGTAATGTTGGTGGTGGTGATGGTGATAGTATATTTGAGAAAGGGAAGCGCAATAATCAAGTATATAACGTGCGCGAAGAACGAACAGGCGAATAAACGGAAAAAGAAACGAAAGAGAAAACAAGCAACAAACGTGATGGAAACCAAACTCGAAGCAATTTGGACGAACAAAAGTGCCGTCGTTTATATTCAGATGCCGCCGCATGCTATTTTCATACTTGCCGGAGATATTACGACAGCCGCGAGATGTGCCACAATGGTCCTTGGTCAACCATTTGTCAGGATGGGAGGAAAATCCGTCGCTGAGGGACATCATGTGGCGTTCTAGTCAAGACAAAAAGGGAACACCTTGCGTTACAAGGACGGTATCGTCTGTGCGGAACTGCAGACATGCGTTAGTCAGGATACGTTTCTGGTCGCAGGCCTCGCCTCGTCTCCCAAGCTCCCTAGCAAAGCTATTGATAGCAGCTGACCGTATGGACGTGGTGGTATACGAGCGCACATGATTCACACAAATGCCATCATAGCAATGGACATGAGAGAGAGAGATAGAGAGATATAGAGACAGCCTATCTATCTGCCTGTCTGCCCATCTGCTTGTCTGCTTGTCTGCTTGTCTGCGTCTAGATCGCATGGCATTCGTCGGAAGAGTGAGCTATTTACGGTCATGAAACATTGTCAGAGTAGTAGATTGACAGTAAGGCTGATTTGTTGTCATACACTCTTCTTTAATAAAATAATAGTAGTTGTGAAATTCCTCTTATTTCTTTAATTGTACTATAATATTTTTGTATTTATCCGGTCGTATTCATTCGAACTTGTATTACTTACTCTTTACGAATACCCCTTCCCTCTCCTGTCGTATATGTAGATGTATTCTATCCATTTAATGCAAACTTATACGTCAGTCTCCTGCGGCAGTCGAGTAACACCGCTGCTTCTCCCTCAGCAAATGATCGTAGCCATACATGGGCTGCCATATTCACGCTGCCGTATCGGATATGGAAATGGTACCAAATTAGGCAATAGAAATTAATTATCCATCTAATTTTGACGAGTAGCGTACATGGCTATCAGTTCAAGGCGGACCGCATGGTTAAAACAACACCCGTATGTCGAAATGGTCATGTGTAAATGTATGGTCAGCGAGTCGCCCATCAATCCATGCGATGTCTAGAGTCCCGTAGGATGACAGAAGGTGGCAGAAGGTGCCAGATGCGCCATGTGCGCCAAGGCTACTCCACGTTAATATCTGGTTCCGCATTAGTAGTGCCAATAGTAATGCCAGATGGCGATAACTGCAAAATATCTATATGTGCTCGCAAGTTAGTAATGGCCTTATTGTAGCATAAGGGACATCGCTTCACAACGTGGCATTAGCTAGCCTGTGCAATGCCCCGAACAAGTTTGCCACGATGTAGTACCTCGAGATATTGATTATGGACATACTGATAATGACCGTATACCACCGCATGTTTATACGATATACAAGTTGTACCATTAGGAAAATAACAATGCCGAATTGAAGTGTTTGAGTAAAATAAAAGAGGAATGATAAGGCGATGTGTGTGTGTGTGTGTGTGTGCGTATTCTCGCTATACGCGATAACAACAGAGGCGACACATGTACGACGATCCCAAACCATTAGAATAAGTCTGTAATAAAGCAGGATAGGACATACTTATTTGATATATCGGAAAATATTACTGAATGGACTTGTAATGATAATGATAATGATAGTGATAATGATGATGGTCATACGTGTCAATTTGAACGAGTGAATACATTTTACAAATTCAATTGTATGATCTAGTCGGCTTGAACGATAAGATAGATAGACCAAGTTATACGTTAGTCGAACGTGCCATTACCTGTTACCTTTGTAGATAAATAAATAAAAGTTCAACAAATAAGGCAATATGCAGCAGTAATAATGCTCTATCTTACCAAGACAAGTAGAAGGCTTATCAGTTACTTGGTTTATGTGGATATGGCATAGCATGATATGGTGTAATGAAAAAATAAAATAAAAGCGATAAGCGATAATTAAAACGCAGCTCAAATTACAATGCTTTGACTTTTTCTATTAAGCTGATATACCTTTACTATTCTTATTGCTACTACTATGACGATTGAACTCAATAGTGCCGCATTCAAGTCGGTAATTACCGCAGCGGAATACGCTAGCTTATTAAGCGAGAAGCAGCGTAGACAACTCGACCGAATAACTGAAGCACTCACCGTTAGCGATGAACAACTTGATAGTGTGTTTACGGCGATTACCACCTCCATGACTAATGGACTTGCAAGATACGGCACTACCATTGCCATGATTCCTGTTTATGTAATAGGAAGAGTAACAGGGAATGAAGTTGGCACCTATTTGGCACTCGATTTAGGTGGAACGCACCTTCGTATCTCGGCTATTCATCTACGCGGTAATGGTCAAGTCGGTGTGAACTCGCGTAAATTTATTGTACCTGACAGCTGTAAAATCAATTCGACCGGAAAGGTGCTATTCGACTATATTGCCGAGTGTATTCGACAGTTTATTGACGAGGAAGTATCGTTGCCGACATTGGAGAGGGGACAAACATACTCGTTAGGTTTTACATTCTCATATCCGGTACACCAGACGGCGATTGATCATGGCACGCTACTCACCTGGACGAAAGGCTTCAACCTGCCCGATGTCGTGAATAAGGATGTGGCGCAACTATTGCAATCCACGCTGCATCGCTATAACTTACCGGTTAAAGTGACCGCACTTATTAATGATACGGTGGGATGTTTATTGGCACAAGCCTATCGAGATCCAACCACACAGGTAGGCGTTATTATAGGCACCGGCAATAATGCGGCCTATTATGAGACTATCGCAAATATCGGCAAGTTGAATGAGCCCGACAATCAACAGGAAATAATCGTTAATACAGAGTGGGGCGCATTCGATACGGAACGTGTAGTGTTGCCACAAACACGATTCGACGCACGGGTGGATAGAATGTCGCCCCATCCGTTTAAGCAGCCGTTCGAGAAGATGATCGGAGGACAATATCTAGGCGAGTTGCTGCGGCTTATAATCCTAGATTTCATCGATCGTCGTCTACTATTTGACGGTAATTCCTCGGATGAATTTAATCAACCTTTATTGCTAAATACCGAGTATTTGAGCTTGATGGAAGGCGATACATCACCAGAACTAGTACGAGTGCAACATGTACTCGAATCTATCATGGGTTTACCTGCGGGCAGGACAACCCTAGGTGAACGTAAATTAGTGCAGCGAATATGCGAATTAATATCCACACGATCTGCTCGTTTGTGTGCTACTGGTCTTGCGGCACTTCTTAGTCGACGTTCTGACATACTTCATACGCAGGATCATATTACCGTCGGCATTGACGGAAGTCTATTCGAGGGCTATCCACATTATGCCGAGCGTATGACTATTGCGCTAGAGCATCATTTAAAACTTGCACACAAAGTAAAACTTACACTCATTAAAGATGGAAGTGTTATTGGTGCGGCTCTAGCATGTCTTTTAGCGGAGAGAGAGCAATCATTATAATAGATTATTAAAAATATGCGTGGTATTCCTTAATAAATTGTAATTAATTATTTGTCAACTGTTCAACTGCATTTACATGTTGTCGCAACATACATGACGTATGCATTCATAATATAGCCAAGCAGTATAATGTGCGAATAGTCACAACAAAAATACGACCAATTAGCGCAGTGAGCTATGAAATGAGCTGTCGTGTAACTGAAATGACTCGATGATATTCGTCTATCAATGATACTTGTCGTGCGTATGCGCATATGCACAAACGTGTGCGTGTGTGAGTGTGTATGGCAACATCAAAGGCCGTCCATCTATCAACGAGACCAAGCCTTCTATTTGCCAACCAGATCGCTTCAATTAACACCAATAAACGTAGCCCTATTCTTCCTCATAGTAGCCAGTAAGCAAGCCTCGAGTAAGCCTGGCTATTCGTACTAGTAGAATGACCATTGTAAACCTAACATACCTATTTTTTCAGCTTTCACCATTTGCTTGTTCCAAGGCCAATAGCTGCACTATCTATTCTACCTGTAGCTATGCCATCTCACGTATATACACGCGGTTGCACCGTTGAACCGCATGCGCGCTTACTTTTCTCTAGTGTATGATTGTATCAGCAGCTTTATCAGTGTCATTTATTGCATGATACTCTCTCGAGTGCTTGGCAGCTTTTAGGCGGAATCAAGTTATTTATCCTCATGATCTATGCTCATATCCCGTATTTACAATTGCCCATATGTATTTAAAACTCATAAAAAAGGGGCACTCAGCACTGTGTAGAATAATGGACCTATGCAGCTACCGTTTTTAGTCGACATACCTGCACGTCAAGCGTGACTCTTGCCCGTAATGATGCTTATTCTCTGTTTTGCTCTCTCATTCTCTCACTCTATCACACACACACTCTCTCTCACTGGTTTGCCACCATGGCAACATGGATTGAAATGGCCTTTAAAACGCAGCGTTCTTTGAAGCGAAAAAAACCCAGCAACTTTGTTACTTTTTCTTCATCCTCAGCTTGTATTCATTCTTTTCGTTTAACTTGTGAGTATTGTCTCTTTGTTCTTATAAATTTATATCTTTTTCATTTATTTTAATTATCTTTTTATTATTCTATTTTGTTTTGTTGGTTGTTCCATTAGCGATACGTTAGTGTATTCCTATTTGATTTTTACCAATTGAGAAAAAACCTTACCACAATAAGCCATGTATCAACCCGTGATCACATTAACTAACGCTTTGGCCCGTTCTGCTACGTGGTCAAAAAGTAAAAAGGAATCAACTGGGAAAGGCACGCGCTCAAGCAGTAGTGGCAAATCATCTCGATCCGGCTCCTATCGTTCTAAACGATCTCGTACCGATTCCTTCTATTCAGAAAAGTCCATTACATCGATACCGTTAAGCATCAACGGGTCAACACGTAGTATCATGTAATCAGCACTGTCCAATTCAATGTAAAAGCAACAAAAACACACAAGACATCCCAACTTACGGGAGACTATACTTTCTTTTCCTTCGAGCGCTTTCCAATAAGCAACGCCCGTTGCCTTGTCGTCTTTGGCCTGCCACCAATGATACTGAGCCAATATCTGGCTAATTAGAACATTTCATTGTCATCAACATCATCATCATCATCATTATTATCACTTTGCGATTGTTACTTCATAAGAAAAACACATTATAATAAATATGATTTCATTAGTAGTAGCTACTAGTTGTAAGGCTTATTTACAATTATACACAAGAAGCAATCATATATAAATGATTATCCATTGGTATACACTAGTATTAGCAGTAGTAACCTTTTTGTAAACCTACTAGAATAAATGTAGACATGGTCACGCACCAAAGCATATGATCAAAAATGAATGAGGACCATGCCAAATGGCAAGTATGATGTGTGATCATTTTCACCAATAATACGACGGCTATTCAACGACGACAACAGCTGTGTCGTCATTTGTGTGGCATCATCATCATCATTCTTCTCCAACGTCCATCATCTCCGCTCTTATTGCATCACCATTCCCTCCACCGAGTATTGATTTTCTTTTTTTGTTCATGTACCAGCTATTCGGCATTCATCGGTAACTTTTTGAGGCTCGTTTTCTTGTTTCCACTTGTAGCGCATTAACCCTGTCCCATTTCTTTTATATACATTTGTATACTTGTATATGTGTATATGTATGTGTATGTGTATGTGTGTACGCGTATACGTATCTGTTCAACTATCTCTTCATAACAGCGTCACCATCCATATAGAAAGAGCTACTTGTGTAAACAATACAAGCGTATCCTCTTTTGCCCTTTAGTTATCTTGGAATCCCGATAGTTCTATACTAGTAACTCACCATAAACGTTTGACGATCGTCTTGTTTAACATTTCAATATGCAACGGTCGTCAACCGGAAGGACCACAGGTAATGGTCCTGCCTCTACTGCTAATGGCAATGGCAGTAATCGACGACGTCAGCCACCATCATCACTACAAGTACCGCGTAATCGTACACGTCCCACTGCCGAATCACAGTCTATACCTTCATCGGATACGGTGGGATCGGTGACACCTACCATGTCGGATATGCCTAGTACGGCAGCATCGAATACATCAATTCAGTTCTCGGATGATATAAGACGTAACAACTACTCGGCGAATACTAAACCATCTGCAATGCTATCTGTACCTGAACTACCTCATCCTACGGATACAGAAGCCGATACAAATGATGAATCAGAGACTGCCTCTCTGTTGGCTGCCTCTTCATTAGCCTCTAATCATAGTCGACATTATGGAGCAAATGGTGGTGGTGGTGCTTATCGATATGGACATGCTAATAGACTTGCCTCCAAATACATGCCATCCAATAGTGGTAATAGTAATAGTAATAGTAATGCCAACAATGCACTACCCTATGTCGATGATGAAGATGATGAAGATGAAGAGGATTTCATGTAGGTTCATTTACAAATACATATATGTGTATATTCTATGTTTAATACTAATCAAAAGTATGTATATATATATACAGCTATCGTGGTAATCCTAATCCTATAGATAATCGACGTCAAACATGGGCTCAACCTGCTGTATTTCAGTCGCGACCATTCTCCGGAATACCCGATGTACATGGCTCGAATGTTTTATACACGGAACCAAACTTGTATGGCAATTACTCGGAGGTCGGAATGGGCGGTGCTGGCGGAGGTCATGCACGTCGTCATTGGGCCAATCCAACCACGCCCATCTACCTGAGATCGAGGACTGCCGCTAAACGATGGCTTCGACGACGTAGCGGTGCCTACGACGAGGTCAATCATGATTTAATGAGGGAGAACAACGGTATTCGTGTATGGTATTCCGATTACACAACCATTGGTGAGTGTGCCATCAAGGCGGCGTAATGAATAAGCACAAGTGTGTGTGTGTGTGTGTGTGTTGAACTAACCGATAAGCATAGATTGGATTCATGACTTTGTCAAGGAACGCGTTCGTCTACGAAAACTACGAGCCATCAAGGGTTTCCGAGGACATCTTATTAATGGCATGGATGGTCTACAAGGCTGGATACTAATGCTGCTTATCGGTAATATTACATGACATGTATGATGTATTACACAATGAATATGATCTTCTAATGATATAGAATAGGTGTCATATGTGGTTGTGTTGCAGCCGGTATGGACATATCATCGAGATGGCTGTTTGATTTGAAGTTTGGATTCTGTACTACTAATTTCCGATGGAATCGACAATTCTGCTGTTGGGGCAGTAGTGGTATGCAGCATTAGATGATTAGCACTATTTATTTGTTTATTTACGCATTCATGTTATTGTTATTAGATAAGGAAGAGTGCGCTGATTGGGAACCATGGGCTGATACTATTCCATTCTTTGCATCAGATCATAAGGATGCCTTCATCAATTGGAGTGCCTATGTATTGATATCGGTAAATAATAATAATAATAGTAGTAGTAGTAAAGGGGAATCTTATTGATTTATTGATTTATTTACTATTAGGTAGGATTTGCTACACTTGCAGCATTGTTGGTTCACTACGCGGGTACTCTACCGACCACAAAGAAACTGGCAGCATCTCAGACATCACGCACGAATCTGCACACACCCACTGATAATGAATCCATTCTCACCTCTTACCAATTAGGCGGGCAGCATCGACCACGCATCGATAGTCAGTCGCATTATGATCCACTGGGTAGTGATGCAATAATGGATGCACACACTAATGGATCATTACCACCGAATATTAAATACTTTGCATCAGGGAGTGGTATTCCCGAAGTGAAAACAATACTTAGTGGATTTGTTATTCGAGGCTTTCTCGGTATACAAACATTATGGGTCAAGGTGGTTAGTCTGGTAAGCTGTATCCGCTCATACTACAATACTGATAACGACTAATGGGATCAGTTTAGACACTAGCAGTGGCTGCAGGACTAAGTATTGGTCGTCAGGGGCCATTAGTGCATATTGCATGTTGTGTCGGTAATATCGCATGTCGTCTATTCAAGAAGTATAATAAAAATGAAGGTAATTAATGGCGATCATTCAGGCTAGATAGATAGATAGCTAGTATTAACACATGTATTTACTAGGAAAAAGACGAGAGATTCTATCGGCATCGGCAGCTGCTGGTGTGGCAGTGGCCTTTGGTGCACCCATCGGTGGTGTTCTATTCAGTCTCGAGGAAGTGTCCTACTATTTCCCTAGTAAGACGATGTGGCGTAGTTTCTTTTGTGCACTTACGGCAGCTTTTACACTAAAGGTAAGTGAATACAACACAGTAGATGCTAGTATTGGGTTATTAACACATTCCCGTATAGGTTATTAATCCATGGCAAACTGGCAAAATGGTACTATTCCAAGTTACTTATGATCGAGATTGGCACAACTATGATCTTATTGGATTTGCTATATTGGGATTAGGCGGGGTAAGTTAGTGAATAGTGTAGATTAAAGCGAAAGTGAGTAGTTGCTTACTTTTGTAATTCATTCATTTAGGGTCTATACGGTGGCTTATTTCTTAGAATGTTCAAAGCATGGATGAAATCTAGACCACACGAATTATTGGCTATACATCCAGTACGTGAAGTAACTTTAGTTGCTTTAGTAACAGCTCTATTATCATGGGGTAATAAATTCAGTCGGTAAGTTCTTATGATGTATTCGATTACTTATTATCGTATATTTATCATTGTTGTACAATTAGTCTGGATGCTACAGGATTTGTGGCTGATCTATTCAGCGAGTGTAAACCCGAGGATAATCTAGGAGGATTATGCGCGTAAGTTACTTGTTCTCACTATTACTGCTCATTATGTGTATACTCACCTCGATCATTACTACTATTCGATATGATAATAGACGTACCGATTATGAATACTACCATATTGCCAAACTATTGGTTATAGCCATGTTGACCAAAATGATCACTACGGTTATTGCAGTTGGTGCCAAGGTAAGTACAACTATTTACACTTTATATTGACATATATTGACACACGATTAGATACCGGCAGGTGTATTCATTCCACATATGATATTTGGAGCTGCTTTTGGTCGGGTAGTTGGTATGACTATGCAACACTTTTATCGTATCTACCCTGGTGTACCGTTCTTTTCAGCATGTACAGCTGGTGATAGTTGTGTTATGCCAGGTGTCTATGCCATGGTGGGTGCAGCTGCTACTGCCACAGGTGTCACACGTATGACATGTAAGTAGTAAGAATGAATCAATGAACGCACCATTTAATAATACAATTATTGCATTACACTAGTATCAATGTCGGTCATTATGTTTGAACTGACTGGCTCATTAACGTATATGATTGTAAGTACATATGATGATAACACACGTATATCTCTATCTTATAGATGATATTTACTAATATTCTCATTATCAATATCACTAGCCGGTAATGATTGCAGTAATGATTGCTAAATGGACAGCAGACGCAGTACATCGTGCCTCCTTCTTTGAAGTAATGATTGAACGAAATGGTCATCCCTATTTGGACAATAAGAAGGATTTTATTCGAGTAGGCTCAACGGCAGAAGTGATGGAACGTGGATTCGAAGTGATCGACGTGGATGATACCAATACAGTAGCTGAATTGACCGATAAACTAGATAGACTAGGTAGAGTAATATTACGAGTAGTAATACTACGAGTAGTAACTAATAGTAACGGATTGACCATAACATACTTGTATACATTAGTGCGTAATGGTTATCCTGATGGTGGATTCCCTATTGTTGAGGCAGATGTTCTTATTGGATATATAGCTACACCTGAATTACACCATGCTCTTAGTAAGTGAAATAGTAATTGGATGTATGTATTCGATTTATTCATTACATTGTATTACTGCATTGATTACAGATAAAGTAAAGCATAAAGGTGAACATGTACGCTGTTACTTTAAACGTATCGGAGGTGGAACAGGTACAAATGGACAAATACACGACAAGTTGAATGATTTCACCGCTTATATGGATCGAGTAAGTTTCGTATGATATGAATAGCAAATAGCTGTATTGATTAACGCATTCATAACATGATGATAGGCACCACTTTCTGTAGCACAATCTGCATCCATGGAACTAGTCATGGAACTATTTGCAAAACTAGGTCTTCGCTATTTATGCGTAGTACGACATGGTAGATATGTTGGTATGATTCATAAAAAACGTCTACTCGCCTATCTACATCAACTTGAAGAGGAAGAACGGTTATAATGAATGAGACTATCTATAAATATATTTATATAACTATACAAATACATTATTGAATCATTAGCTCGCTTAATAAATTAAGATAATTATGCTACAACGATAGATGGCAGTTCTTTTTATATTAGTCTATCTACTACGTGTATACTGGGTGAATTGAATCAAGACTGTATTCCTTTTATATAGGCAATCAATCTAATGAAGTATACAACAATGTGACTCTTCCTAGCACATGATGAGTATAGCTGCTATTGGAGATGATGTTGATGGTAAATGCCGCATGTTGTGTAGGTGTGATATCAATGGTGGAATATCACACAGACACGCACACACGCGCACATCATTGACAAGTATAGATGTATAGATCGCTCCTTTTCAACATTATAGCTGATCTTTACTTCATCCCTTGTTACTACTATACCACCACTTCATCTTATTAGTTGCTCTAGCTTATAACTTGTTTATTTTCTATTCAACTATTACAATACTACAACAACAACAACAACAAATACTTAGACCTACTTGACAAGTAATAGTAATAGCGATAATAGTATTCGTGGTGCATTTGTACTATCATCCTAGTTCAATTGCTAATTTATTCTACTATTCTCTTATTAGTTTACGTACTTGATACTGATAGAGTATTATCAATACACAATAGTACAATTTGATATTTATGATCTCATCGCAAGTGGGTCGTTTACTAGATAGTATTAGCTAGAGTGGACTATTATATATATTATATATTATATCTATATTGCTTAAACCTTTTTGAGATTACTCTTACACCGACGATGACTGCACCAACTGAACTACACGATACCATGTCAACACTGGTGATTAATAGAGATGGTAATACTATACTTTATCTAGTGTATCAAGTATACTAATATGACTATTCAACAGCGAATACAGCGAATACAACTGAAAGCCTATTGAGCAAATCATGGAATAGCTCACCGAAACAAACGACACATTTATTACTGCCAGAGAATGATGACAATGATGTTATATCGGATATCGAGGATCCACATGGTGATGCGGAATTGACGGTGAACGATCAAAAGGCATTTCTTGGCGAATTACGTTCAGCTAGACAAGCTTCATTGGATTCTACTACTACTGCTGCTGCTGCTATTAGTACTGTAGCTACTGCAACTACTGCTATCGCTCATACTACCATCACTACCATCACAAATGATATCAATAATGGAATAGTGGATACATCGACGACGACAACCACCACTAGTTGTAATAGTAATACTTGTGATACGCTTATTGATATGAAGAGATCGCATAGCTTGACTTGTGAACATTCTCGTACGGATTCAATACCAATTGCATCCACACATTCAACCTCGATAGAATGTTTGCCTAATGAGATTATCGTACAGATTTTATTTCTAATTAGACATCGTCCCTCATTATACGCCTGTTTAATGGTGTCTCGTCGATTCTGTCAACTTACTGTTGAATTACTATGGCTTAAACCATTCTTTGCCACCGATCAACACTTGCAACGTATGGTGACGACTCTATCGCGACCACTTACATCAGTGCATTTTAATTATGCATTCTTCATTCGACGTCTAAATCTGCAGCCGTATGCCAATGCTATCACGGATAGCGTGTTGAAACAACTAAGGGATTGTCGTCGACTTGAACGAGTCAATCTAGCGGGTTGTCAAGCATTGACACAACCAACCATACTTGCGGTGGTTCCTCAATGGCCATCACTGATTACACTAGATATAACAGATTGTCGGGAATCAATTACGGATGTTGTCGTGAGTACAGTGGCAAAACAATGTCGTAATCTACAGAATATCTACTTGGGATCCTGCCAGCAATTAACAGATGAATCCATCATTGTTC
Source organism: Syncephalis plumigaleata (assembly GCA_025201365.1). NCBI lineage: Eukaryota > Fungi > Zoopagomycota > Zoopagomycetes > Zoopagales > Piptocephalidaceae > Syncephalis > Syncephalis plumigaleata. Next base: position 29,223 of record JAIXMF010000087.1, on the reverse strand, counting down.
TGGCCGATTCATGTGCTAAACTACGCCGAGTAAGTGTAATGATATGTTGTTCATTGACATTGATACTAATGAGCGAGCAACCTAGATCAATCTGAGTCATTGTAGTCGTATTACAGATGCTGCCATACAAGCATTATCCAACCAGTGTCCCTCACTAATGGAGATTGATCTATCGCATTGTCACCAGATTACTGATGATGCCATGTTGGCATTATTGCCCACTCGACCACGATTACGTGAATTACGATTGAATGGATGTTTGAAATTGACGGATCAAGCATTCTCCGCGTTGCCTCATCTAAACGAACACATGCGCGTACTTGATCTCACGTCCTGCTCACTTATTACTGACTTGACCGTGCAAACGGTTGTTACTCGTTGTCCAAGACTACGATCTATTGATTTGGCCAAATGTCCGCAATTGACACCGTTAGCAGTACGTGCACTACTACCACTTGGTCGATCATTGCATTATCTACACCTGGGACATTGTTCACGTATTACGGACACGTCTATCTTTCATTTGGCACGTCATTGTACTCGATTACGCTATTTGGATCTGGGCTGCTGTTCGCGTATCACAGATGCTGCCGTTAGGGAATTGGCACATCTGCCCCGTTTACGACGATTAGGCCTCGTGCGATGCATGTCTATCACTGATGCGGCCATTGATGCACTAGTAACGGTGGGTAGGGCCACCGCCACACTTGAACGTATCCATTTGAGTTATTGTATTCGACTGGGTGTTCGAGCCGTGCTCAGCCTACTAAACACTTGTCCCGGTCTAACACATATTAGTTTGACGGGAGTGCCGGCATTCATGCATACTAATATTCAGAAATACTGTCGTGAACCACCGAGTGATTTCAACGTAACGCAGCGTGAACTATTCTGCGTATTTAGCGGTCAAGGTGTACGTGATATACGTGACTATCTTAATACACGTCAACGTATTGGCTATTCGACTAATCATCGCGATGATCACTCTACTCGAACTACTACTAGTACTACCACTACTACTGCCACTGCCACTGATTGGCTTTTAATGGATACACCTGCTTCAGCATTGGCTAGAGCGAATGTAGCCGCTGCCATGTCGAATACAAATACATCATCTACGATAGCACAACCACCTGAACTGTTATTACCGCCCACACCGCTTATTGCTTCACCACCTGTAGCAGCCACTGCCAATAATAACAATAATGACAATAATAATGGTAGTAGTAGTAGTAGTAGCAGTGGTAGCAGTACTGGTAATCAGGATCAAAGGACAATATCTAACGATGATGATACTAAAATATCTCAATCGTAAATAGAATGATTTAGGATATGATTCTTTTTGTTTGTTTGTTTGTTTGTTATTTGCTCGTATTATTATAGCACAATAATGTGCATTTCCATTAATTCTCGTGTATTCAATTATTAAACTATCGTTTATTATAGATGTTAACTAAAGCACTCCTTTGAATTGAATAGTCGTTATCCTGCCATTCGAGATGATGCATGCTCGTTAGGCCATTGTTCTTTCTGTAAGTACTATTGTACCAACAGTTAGTCTTCGTTGGATGTACGCTGCATAACGTGCATGATGCATCATACCTGGGCCGGGGATAACCTATATACATATATATGTGTGTGTGTATGTACATGCTACTTGTACACTTGTACATCAATAAGGTCTAGACTTCAATGTAGTAGTAGTCGTTTGCTGCGGAGACGTTGGTGCTGCCTGTCTCTTGCATCGTTGTATTTGACCGTGCATAATCCATGAATGAACTTGCCATGCAGTACACGTCTCGTATTGCCGTTCTACGCTTTATACTGAGCCCCTTTGGATTAACGATAATTATATAACTATATCATATTTGGATTCGGGTTGATTCCTTGGAATACGGTCATGTCGTATCTCATTGACACTATCCTATATCTAATCTTCTTTCCTTTCTCTTGCTATCTCTTATTACTATTATAGCCATTATTTAATTCATCCGATTCTATTCTATTCTTCATCGTTATTAGTGACCGGTACAAGTTGAGTGACCGTGACCGTGACCACTTGTCGTACATTGTTTGCCTACCTGTCTCTTCCACTTCCTTCTTGCTCACTCTTTGCACGCGTGTGTACACCAATGTCATGCTGAGGAGAATTGAATACATACGCATACGCAAGCTTGCTTTCATACCTTTCTATCATTTTCTTTCTCTCTCTTGTACACACGCATGCTCGTACGTTTCTCTCCTTATTTATTGTATTTTATATATATATATACATATGTGTTTTTGTAGTATAAATCGTCAAATCTTAGACCACTACTAAATTGTTATAATGAGATGGATGGAGTATTTTATAAGGATCGTGCATGATCCCAATATACTCAACGGTATTGGCACGGAATGGATTAAAAACGCCACCACCACTCTATGGGGCATTCCTCTCCATCCGTCAGGAGAGATATGGGTCACGGATTATCTTCTCGAGGAACCTAGCAACATTCCATTAATACGCCGACGACTTTACTCTCTGTTAATTCAACTTCTCCTAGTAATTATTTGTTCCTGTATTTTTATGCGCAATTTAATACTATCACTCCATATGATATGGATGCGTCCGCGCACCCTATCCAGTTGGTGCTGTTTCATTACAGCAGCACTGGGTGTATCCGTGGGTGTGATTACGGGACTAGCCGTGTATACACCCACCATCGGCTGCCGTTTTATCGTGTGGTATTTCACGTTTGGCGTGGCTGGTGCCACTCTATGCAACAGCATTATCGTGCTGCAAAATGCCTACCTCGTCATGTGTAAGCAACGATGGATAGTCTACGTGGGTATTCCGTTTATGTTGCCGCAAGTATTGTTAACGCCGTTCATGTGGACCTCATGTCCCGTGACGCTAAGCATCGATGGCGGTTGCACGTTGAAGTATCCCGCCTATGTAATCTGGGTATGGTTCATCCTACTCATTCCGATTAATACGTTCTTCTCGGCCATCTTCATCTATGTTGCGCATAGGCAGTATTGCAAATTCGGTTCAGATGCGTGGCATCACTTGGCACGTAATGGCACGCAGATTATGGTACTTGTCGTGTTGTGCAACATCATCTGCGCCCTCGTTATTCTATTTAGTTTTGGCGGTCAACTATCTGAGATGTTTTTTCCTATTGACTGGTAAGTAATCACGATACAGATTTCTTCATCTTTTTAGATTAATATACATATATATATATATATATATGATGACTAGGTTAATATCATCGACTTTATTAATTAAGCATCGTCAGAATATCCGAAAGGCAGTTCGAATGTCCAGTCGACCAAATACAAAGTTCATACTACGCATCTCTCAGATTAAAACCGCCTCCATATTATCAAGTGAGAATCTAGAATCCCCCATTAGTGCGGAATCTCATAGCATCTACGTTCTAGACGAGCAACAGCATGATATGAATCAATTGGATTGACCTATTTAATTGACTATTAAGCTGTAATAATAATAATAATAATAAAGTAAATAATGCTTAATTGTATTACAAGTCATTACTGCAAATGTAATTTATTACCGGTAATTTCTACCAGCAACAGTTGCACACTTACTTTATTTTCCCCCTTCATTCGCATGTATCGTTCAAGCGTATTCCTGTTTCGTCGTGCTTCTACCTTGCGTAGTTGCTTACTACGACTGTACACTTCATCTAGCACCGCTAACACCGCCACTGCACCACGTGGTTGGCGACGCTATGCTAATCAGTTTCGTAATGCTCCTACCACTCATATAACTAGCTTTGCCATATTACATGAGTTGACGGCTATTATTCCTATTCCCATTATCTATTATGCGCTAGATGCAGCTGATACAAAACTACCCTTACCTGAAGCTGCATTGCAAGATGGCGAGCAATTTGCCCGACGACTTGTAGCTCGTTATGGCTGGGACACGTCACCACCCTCGACGACAACGTCAGCGGACGACACTGTAGATAATGGTATTGTTACCTCGACAAGTCATGTATTTGTTAACCTGGCTATCGCTTATGCTATTGTTAAAGTATTGCTACCCGTGCGTGTTGCTGCATGTTTCGCACTTACACCGTGGTTTGCACGTACTGCCGTGACACCAACTTTGAATGGCGTACGAAATATTAGTCAAAGACTAGCTCGTCTATTAGGAAACAATCCTAAATGATCTGTTGTGTAAACAATACAGTGTTTTTCCATCCAACTTGCGCATTTATCCTTTAACATTTGCAGTTTATTAATAAATAGATTTACACAATTGTTAACACCATTATCATTATAGAAATGCCAATTGATACAGCATGATAATAATAACAATTCAGTATTTGGTAATGGATCATTTATTGATAGCGATAACTATCATTTATTCGTAAAGACATAAGGCTAACTGCGCAAATTGGATGGAAAAAGCCTGTACAAGCATCATAGTAATAATAATAGTAATAAATATACAAGTACAAGTATACAAGAAAGCAATTGCACGTACTATTTATTCATATGCATATGTGTGTGTTGCGTATAAGAGAGGGGATAATGATCGATTACTTGAGACCATAGCCTTCACTCTCCATCACTGCTGTAATCAATTTGTCATATAGTTTTTGTCGACTTCGATAGCGATACAGGCATAGTTGATTGAAACATGTGTGTGCTTGAGGGAAACTAAATGGATATGTACAAATGAGGATATTAATCAATCTAGTTGTAATTGCAACTGTAATATCGCGTATCGCTTACCGTTCACAATCACTGCCAATACATGTAATTTTAAATGCCATATTACTCATACCGGTAGCGGGTACACGATCACTACCTGTAATGAAGAATAGAATACGTCGTTGCATTGTAGGATCGGCTGACATGAAGATATGCCAAAAGTCACTATTGTATACAAATGTTAGATGGGCAGCGAACAACTCATGACTAGATATATGATTGAATAGTTGACTACTTACTTTATAATTTGTTCATCATGTCGGAATCCATCATACACGGTTACTGCTCGTAACTCTGTTAATTGTAGACTCTCTGCACTACCTCGTACAACAAGTTCAATCTCTTCTGGTCGGAATAGCTAATAATAATCATTACAATATTACTATTACATTGCCAATCACGTAGATAGTATCGATTATTATCATTGCTTACCTTAATGGTTGCACCATCGCAAACCTCATCGAATCCACGTTTGAATTCGACGAATTGATTATTGATCGAGGAATTAAGAATGAAATCTATATATCGTTCGACATATTCTATAACACGCGATATACATGTTAGTTTATCATTGTATTCTGTATGCACTATATCAAGCTAGAAGGATGTAGCACATCACGAATTGAACTTACCTCGTCGATTGCGGCGAGTTACCGGTTTATTCTCACCATCTGGCACCAATGGTCGTGATTGAGTTTCACCGAATGCTTCATAGGTTGCCACGAAATCTAGCATAAACACCTCTTCCACGTCATCGCCTTTATACTCCATTAGTTGGCGTAAACTATTGGCGAATACCTAATAAACAAACAAATAAACATATAAATAAATATATGCATAAGCGAGAATGAACTCAAATAGATATGCTTACCGGTCGGAATTGTGCCAAGTCATTCATGCCCACAGAGGCACCTAGTAGTTTTTTATAACACGCTAATGGCAAGCGTATATCCAATATAATAGAATTATAAATGGCTAAACCGATAATCTAGAGTAAATAGCAAAGTGGAACACATGAGATGATGCACACTCGGTAGATATGCTCAATATCATCATCAACTTACTACACCAACGAGATAGTATTGATCGGATGTCTCGAAACTGGCCGGATTAAACCAAATAAGACCGGAATCCTCATCACATGTGAACATGCCTATATGTACTAGTATTAATATCATTCTCTATGCATTGTCATCTACTCTTCCACGTCAGCTGCTTACCATAATCGGGACTGAACAATTCACGAACCAATAGTAGAAACCATTCTTTGGTTAGACCACCTGCATCCACACCCATTTCTCCTATAAATTCTATGCGTAACTTTTTCTTGAAATCTTGTCGAAGATTCGCCAACTAATGAAACATAATCAGCATTATTATTATGCTTACTATTGACATCTGTGCTTAATTACCTGATTCAATGAGTCTTCAATTAGATATTCACGACGTACACGCAATACTAAATAGGGTACAGTTGGTTCATTGCCACAAATAGTCCTGTAAACGGCACTCTATAAGAGGATGTATATCGTCAATCAATATGAATATACTACAGAGTAACAATTTACTTACATCGGCTAAATGTTGCATTTGTCGTTGGGCTTCCACCTCCATGATACGCATACGTGCACCAATACTTAATAGAAATGGATATTGACAGAAGCAGAATCGTCTAAATAACATAGGAGGAGAGAGGGAAAAACAATGTGAATCATAATGATGATACCGCATTATATTTTCTACCTACCTTAATGTTCGTCGCCATAAATCGAAATCCCTTTGTAGGTCTATATAGTCGGCTAGCGTATTGTAGAACTCGTGTAGTTCAATCTTTGGTCGTAGCTTATTGGCCGAGACTATAAATACGTGATGTAACAATATATCTATCTATCTATCTATCTATCTATCTATCATTACTATCTAGACTCATCAATGCAATAAAGGATACATAATAGTGCCATAACTCGTGCGGCTGCTGCAGTTGGCCAATCCATATCGTAAGAAGCAAAGTTTCTCGAGTCTATCTTACTACGATCTTGATTCTGAAGTCGGAAAGTAATAAATCGATTGATCATTTCAACTCGCTCTAAAAGCAATTCCTTGGGTAGTCTACCATAACATGCTTAACATTCATCTATATCCTCATTAAATATATGCGTATAAACTTACTGTGAAAACCAGCTTACTAAGCAATGATGCAATCCATTCTCCATATGTCCTATTAGGCCAAAAAGTCGTTTCTGAATGGCATGTCGTTGTTCCGCCTCCTTTGGATGATAACTACTAGCATTCAGTACGGGATTCTAACCGGTAAATAGCATTAATAATAGTGCGGAAATAAATGTGAATAATAACAAGTTACCTCGAGTAGGATCATAACAAACTTTAATTCTTTTGGCGTTCGAATGGGTCTACATTTGGAATAGGTTATATATATATATATATATATTGACAATATTTATGTAATTGTTTAACTTACCGACCAATACGTCGCAACAACTTATCGATACCTGACATCATCGAGCGTATGATAGGTCGCGACTAGTTCAAATTGAATGTTAGTATACAAATTGCTTATATATACATGAAATACTACTTACCTGTGACATAATAATGCGATAGCCTTGACGTACTTCATCCATGGATAATCCTGTATCGGCTACTGTACTTTCTCGTCCCTAGTAGATGGTTAATTCGTAAATAAGATATACTATCAAAGTAATAACCTACATTACTAAAGGAGGCATTTAGTATGTCCCAACAGGCAAATGCAAAATAGATTCGTCGTGCAAAATCCGTTTCATCATCACCTGGACCCGCTTGTAGCCAGTCAACCGCAAGCGGTGTAGTTTGTTGTAAAATAACTGATAATGGTAGTATGGGTAATTAGTAAAATGATATAGAAATATCGAATATATATATATGTATATGTATATATATATATACGCTAGTACGTACCCTCGTGACGAGTCGAAACATGAATCTCTAAATCATTTACAGTGTCGCATATCGTGCAACTAAAGCAAGGACTAGTGTCGTAATACTTTAATTCACTAGAATAGATTGAGTATTAGATAAATGAGTAATTGACAAATAGAGCTTACCCATTACAGAACGCGCAATGGCAATAAATCTAAATGAAACGTATTGCTTTTAACTTATTGAATTAGTCGATACACTCTATTAATGCACGTACCATACGTGGTTCATTGGAACTGGAGGATGACGCGGGAGTAAATTGATTTTCCGTTATACCTCCCGTAGGAGAGGATACATAGGAGACGGGTCGAGGTGCCGGTGCCGATTGAAGGGGCGGCGGTCCATTGATAGACTCCATATAATTAGGCGTAGGATAGGATGTACCCGCTGATGAGGACGAGGTCTGTAATTCAACCGATGATGCCGGTCTTGCTCGTAAGCCTGACTGATAATTACTAGGTACCAAGTGCGCTCGAGCATTGTTGGGCGGTGATACCGAATGAACACGAGCCAGCCCGCTACCCTGTGCGTGTGCGTGTACCGTGGCTGCAGCAGTGGTGGGTGTCGAGACAGTGGAGGATGGATAGTAGAAATTACTAGATCGACCGGGTGCGGATAACGGGAGCAGACTAGACTGATCACCTCGCGTGCTACTATTACTACCAGAACTGTCGGGACGTGGCGGTAAACGTGGTAACGAAGTGGTCTGCGGTGTTCTCAACTGTTGCGATGCACCGGATACCTGATGATTACTTGAATGCTCATTACCGGAGGCGATATTATCTACATTGGTACCTGCTGCAGCTTGAGCAAAGGTAAATTCCGCTGTCGGTGTACTGTCATTATCATGCTGTAAATTATTAGCTGGCGGGGGAGGAGGTCGCATTACGGCAGCAGCGTAATCGGCTGGATATGGAGCAGCGGCTACTGCAAGAGGTGGTGGAGGCAGTTCTCGTTCATACGAAGCGGGAACAGGGGGCAAGTCGCTAAACACGTCATACGATCCCTGTGCTCTTATAGCGTTCGACGAGCCAGCAGAAGTACTCGTGGTGGGTGAGGTCGGCGAAGTTTCACCGGTATGTCGTTCGCCGCTCGACTTTGACCGAGACTTTGGCTTCAACTTATGCTTAGTTAGGGAAAGACTGCCCAGTCGACTGGCAAGTCGTTCGGCTATGCTCTCCTGAGGTGGAGGCGATGTTGCTCTTGATTCATAGGAAGTATTCGCATCTGTATGAGGATTGGACGTGGAAGCAGAGTTGGACGACTGCTCCATGATCGTTTAGTCGCTGCCACGTTGGCGATTGTACACGAATACGAATTCCAAAACAATAATGCTACAGATGTGGTCTGACTTGTGAGAAACACGGTGGTGGGTCGAGTGGAATAAGTGGCAACAACCACGGAAAAGGGATTTGTAAAATAGGGCGTGTAGAGAACGGTGAGATAAAGCGGGAATAGACAGCTACAAAAAGAGTGTATGCCAAATAATTAACGTGTCCTTACGAATAGAAGAGGAAACACCTACTAGCATATATATATATATGTATATATATGTGTGTGCGTGTGCGTGTACGTATATATGTGCGTATATAATTATCTAGACAACACAGTCACTTGGGCAACTTGTCGCAATTATGGTCGGGACCAGCGTACAAGCGACAATGTCTACAGCCAGTGAACAGGAGAATGTGAGAGTGACAATAAAAGTAGATGTGATTTAAATAAATATAAAGTTAAAGAAAGAAGTAAGCCTGTTTAACGAGAGAGAGAGAAAGAGAGAAATAAGAGAGTTAGATAGATGCGGAACGGGACCAAGACCATTTCATGTGTCCATGTGGTTCTAGAGCACATTCAATTAATTGATTAATAGATTGAATGGTTCAATGGCTGGACACACACATGTATTGAAATGAAATGACGCATCAATCATCCAGCTATTTATCATTTAGTATGGGTGTAAGAATGTATGATGATTATACTGTAATACTAGAGTATTCATTTCTTAGTTGCTTATCCTATTATTATTATTATTATTATTATTTCAAATGGATAGACAACGAGACGACGTGACATTTCTCGTTGGTTCATTCACGCCACCTATTACTGATCTTGAATCGGTAGCAGTTTATGATTCAGTGTCGGAGACAGACGAACCACCTGAGGAGGAGGAGCAGCAGAGTAGACATCGAGTAAAACGACAGCGTAGAACCGCTAGAGCAATGTCAATAAAGTCGGTAAAGGAACAATCACCGTTGTCGTTGGAACGACGTGTCTCTGCCAATATCGCGTTGAGCACGCTAAAACCGGTACACCCTGATACTGCTCGTCATTTTCATTTATACTCGGAGCGTTCGTTAGCTGATCCCGTTCAGTTAGCCAGTTGGTGTCCCACCATGGATATACTGGCCATCGCGCATAGCCGCGGTGATTTAACCGTATCACGTATTTCATGGTCGCGTGCCTGGACACTACCAGCAGAGTCGAATAGCTCGCAGATCACCTGCATCAACTGGCGTCCTGATGGTCGACTATTAGCTGTTGGCTATGCTGATGGTAGCGTGAAATTATTGCATAGCTTTGATGGGAAACTAGTGCATAAGATCGAACCACTTGTCGATACATCAAGCACCAACATCGAGGATGCTAATAACTCGTTGAATACACGATCTACTTGCTTGCCTACTTCAAGTATTGTTGGATTAAATTGGATGACAAAACTTGCTACGGTAATTGGCAAATATTACATGATCGATGTCAAATACTCATTAAGTGGATCATTTAGGAAAGCATACCTGATCGAGAAAGGCTTAAAATGCTTGATATACTACGTGATCGATCATTATCATCTAACTGTCCTGTTGAACATCCCAATACTATTCGGTAATGTGCATCAATCTATACTTGTCGTGACATTGTGTTTAATGAACGTGAATACAGCAAACCTGATGTACAAACCAAACGAGCCATTAACACATCCATGCATTCTGATGATTTATCCACATCGCCATATGGACTATTAGCTATCGTTGATGCAGGTGGATGGACAAGATTAAGGTAGATAATAGTAGTATACATGTTGTAGCCATCATTATACTTACCGTATCATTGCTAGTTTCAATGGATTACTTGATATTGGCGTAGTTGGATATGATAGACCTCAGGTTAGCGTGTTATTTGTATACGATTAAGCAAGCTGACATTCAATACTTAACATTCAATGTAGGGTGTTCTAAGTGTATACATTGACGAAGAAACACTTTCCTATTTGCTATTACTTACAATACGTACAACAGATACGGGAAGGGTTATTGAATTGCAACAATTCTCATTACATTATATTGGTAAATACGCCAGTGAGCTATCAGTAATCGAGTCATTGTCAACGAACACCAATCGTCTATTGAATGAAATCAATGATGCATGTCGCCTATTAAAGAATGAGTATCATAATTATCGACAATCAATTGATGAGCAGGTTCACTCGTTGGCCAGTCTACTATGGCGACATGGTGGTAAGAAGTAATGCGTATTTATATCTTGGATTATCATAGTAATGATTGCTTACAGATGATTGTACATCTCATGGTGCATTCCTCTATTTTATGGCGACCTTATCATTTAATGGAGTGTTTGAACAGTATTTTGAGCAAAATCTTACGGAAAATGTAGGTAGCTATTGATGATTATCGAATAGTATATGACTGCCACTAACCACACGATAATAATAGCATATTAAGCGTTGGCGATCTACCGGGCAGAAATCACTAGGAACAATGCAGGAAACAATCGAAGAGAAGCTACTTCCAGCGGTGAAGGAACTTGAACAAATCACCTATAAAGTGAAAACGTTCACACTTTGGTATGATATACACGCATGTGTGAATGAAGAAAAGATGCGAGATGCAGTAATGTTTCTATATTACTTACATTTATGTAGGAATGAGCGATATGGCCCACTTGGATTCAAGACTACCGACATTCAACAAGGTCAAGCATCCATAGATCGATTTATATCGCAGATAATCTCGTTATCCAAGAATATACGCAATGAGATTGATTGTTTCAATGAGTTCATTACATGGTTGGAATTCGGTAGGTTATTTATGCTATGACAATGACAGCATAGTACTAATGAACACATGTAGCGTCCATTACAATGACTACAGGGAAACAGTACAAGGAGCATCGTCCTATTCAGATTAAACAAGAACTGGTGCAAACATTCATGCAACAATCGCTGGCTGGAGAACAATACATTAGGGATAATGAAGATGTAGCGGATAGTGATGAAGATCCATTCCATGAAGTACTACGCGGTACTGATCAACTCTACTCGTTTTTCCACAAAGTTAAATCAAAGAATAACAAGCTGACTCATCGATTTAACAAGATAACCGGACTAATGCGCAAGATATTTAATTCAAGTATGGACACCATCAATGATAACATCGAATTAGTATCTGCATTGACTATTGCTCAACCGGGAAATGATACCAATACCATTTGTACTATGCGTGTTGTTATTAATGAGGTAAGTCGTCGCTGCTTACTACTATTTGATAGGATATTAACTGTTCCGTAGAAGGATAAGCAACATTATTGCTATGTTGCTTATTATTGTAATTCATCGCTAAATGAGACGAAACATTCAAGTAGCGATAATGATATGACATTAACAGATGCTGGTAAGTATCATTGATGATTACATATATTCCTATGTAATTGTTACTAAATTGAACAAGTATGGATTATGAGAATTTCATATGCACAACCCGTACAAACCATGCTAGATGTCGATTGCACAACGAGTAACACAGCGAATACAATTACAAATGCACATATAGCAAGGATTCCATTAGTTGCATGTACATCCAATGCAACAACAACAACAGCAGCAGCAGCAGTTATTGATACATGTCAACAAATACGTGTATTAGATATGCAATTCTTTGACGATGAAACATTAAGCTTACGCGTGTCACTTTCAAAAGATAAATATCAAGGTAATTGCAATAGAATCGATACGTTAACATACGAGTAACTAAGTAGAATAGTAGAACGATATCTGGTGACAAGCAATTTTATAGATCTAGATTACTATCCAGTAACTAGCGGTGATCTAGTAAATGAAGAATGGAAACATGATATACTGAGCCATGTGATTAGTACTATGGTAAGTAATCCATTCAAATGTCGTTTCAACATTTACTAAAAGGCAACTACGACGATAGACATTCGAGTCGCAAGTGTGTCGATTTGACAGAGCAAGGTTCATCGATAGAATCACCGATAGTGTTGCCTCCAACATGGAACATCATAATGGCATGCATGGTAATAGTGAAGTAACCGCCGTAGCTAATAGACGACTTGCAGTGAATGGTCGGGAAAAGAGACGACTAGCTGCTTGTGTTAGCGATGATGGAAGACGAGTCAGAATATATGCTATGGACGCAGATGATGGCAATAACGACGAAGACAATGATGCAATGTCCATAGATGACGCGTTTGATCGTTCACCCTATAGCAATGAAGTAGTTGGCAATGAAAATGTAACACCATCCGGTCAATAATTGTTAATAATATGAATAAACAAGAGTAATCGCTGCTATACACAGGGTTTTCTAACCAATTAGTCATCAACTTTTGTTATTAATAAATGAGTATTTACTAATTACAGCGTCAGTTTATTAATATTATAATTACTACAATGAAACATACAAAAGCAAACAGATAGACTACATACAAAGGAAAAGAAAGACTAGAAGCCGAACAAGGTCGTGTATCCATTGATGGTATTGACATCATGACTTGCATCCGGTTTATAGAGTACACCTAGACATTCTTGTAAAAAGTAGATTTTATCAGTGTAATCCGATGATGAACTACCGGTAACACCATTGAAATAACCATCTTTCATTGCTGTCGCTGATACCGTAGAGTTACCGGATACTGTTATGCCGCAATCCTTAGGATCGACCGAGATGCAGCTGGCATCCGATGAGAGTATACGCGATGTTGCCGTACGACGATGAAGATGCTTGAATGGCGCGGTTGCCAACGAGAAAACACGTCGAATTACCGCGGGTTCAAGTAGATGACGCACGGTCCATCCTAGTATAGTCATTTTTACTTCTGCCGGTAGGGTTGCTATCGACTGATGCGACAGCAAACTATTATTGTTGTTATTTGCAGGGCGAGCCAATAGAATGATACGCGAATGAACTAGTAATTCGATGGCGGCCTTTCTTCGACAACGATCTTGCCAGAAATTACGCGTAACGCCTGATTGGATCATTTCGTAGATGGACACCCATTCGGGGAACTCGTAATCTACGCGAATCGATTTAAGCGTAGTATTATGCTTGATAAGTGTCTCGGCCAATTGACGATGTCCCTCGAGGCCGAGTCCACGATTCTGCGTCAATGATATGTGCTGTAAAGCACGATTACGAGCGAGTGCTCCCGATAAACAACCGGCGCACGCATCGGTAAGTTGATTGTTGCAAAGGGAGATGTGCTCGAGCGAGGTATTGACCTTTAACGCCTCGGCCAACGATTGACAACCGCTATCGCCGATAAAGTTGAATCGCAACTGTAGACCGCGTAGCACGTCATTCTCGCGTAGTGTATCGCTCAATCCTTGAGCACCAATGTGCGTGATACCGTTAAACTCCAGTTGCAGATAGCGTAGCGTATGATTACTACGTAAAGCATTGGCAATTGCCTTGGCACCTTGATCTTTTATATTGTTCCTCGGCAGGTGCAAATGCGTCAATGCAACATTAGTGGTGAGTGCATGAGCAATCGCCTCACCGCCCTGAACACCAATATCGTTCAGTTCGAGTGAAAGACGTGCCAGTTTAAGCGTGGGATCCGCTAGTACTTGCGCGATAGCCTGTGCACCCAGCACGCCGCCATTATTACCGGCCGCGTTAACCCAGCGTAATGTTCGCTTAATGGCGATAAGTCGAGCGAGTAGTTTCATGCCCTCCGGTCCTAGAGACGTGTCACGTACATTCAACTGCACCAATGGCATGGCTAAATTCAAGGGAAATCCTAGGATTGGCGTGTTACCACGATGCCTGACTTTTAACGCGCGATGCTTGCGCTTTGCCATGCTCGTACCGTCGAATGTGCCGAAATAATGCGACTTTTGATTGGACCTCATTAGCAAGGCATCAATACCTTGTGGTCCAAGGGGATTTCGCGCTAAATCTAGGTATTGCAACTGTGAGGCTTTCTCGAGTTTAGAGCAAAGTCGTTGCATATCACTGCCGGTGAGCGTGTTCTCCGCGAGATCCAGACGACGTAGTGTCGTGTTGTACTTTAGCGATTTCGCTAATACTCGCGCGCCATTCGATGCTAATGAAACATTACGTAGGGTGAGTTCACGTACATTGCATATGGGTGCACGCACTAGCTGGGCCACCATTCGTATCTCCTCCACTGACATGTATATACCCGAGTGTGCAATATGTGTCAGGTAGGTGCAACCGCCATTTGGAAATGAGAGCGTTAACCCACGAATCAAATTGGCAATATCATGATTCGTCAACTGGGACCAGTCACCCTGCCGAATAGCACGAATGGTAGCAGTGTCACGAGCGGTCTGTTCAACGAGACGAGCACTCTGCTCGTTTAAATGAAGCGTCGCATAGGCGGGAGACATTGCCAAATAATTGGCAGCTTGTATGGCCACTTTAGTTGCACTCGCATCGTATTTAATAGACGAAGTAGAAGGTATTATATTGGAGGAGATGGTGGTGGTATTAGCGCTAAGGGGCGACGTGTTGAATATACCGTTCGTGGTATTATAGCGAGAATGAATGCGAGGTCGAGTTGGTTGGTTCTTCCGTTGTCCTTTAGTATTGGTCGATACTATTCTCAAGGATTTACTCGAACGCTGTTGCCATGTTTGAAGCCAAGGTAGTCTCGCAGTATCCGTTATAGTCGTGTCTCGTCTAGGAACGGGCCACGTAGTAAACGACGCTAACGACGTCTCTGCACCATTTGCTTCGCTAAGCATCATTACCAGCTTGTTATTGCTGCTACTCGTTGTATGTCGCTAAGAGAACTGATAAGAATGCAGACTAGACACCAATATCGGTGGATATGATAGTGGAATAGCGAAGGTAAAGCGTAGTAACAAAGGTTTGTAACAAGCCAGCCTATAGAAAGGGAGAAAGAGAGCAGGTAGCAACTACAGGGTTGTTTCAACCAATTAACATAGCTAAACTTTAACTTTTATTAATAAAAATCTAATTAATTATAATTAATAGTATTAACTTGTTTATTAATAGTTGTCCAAATTGTCAGCATGTCTATTTTTCACAGTTGTAATGACTGCTTTGACTGTTGTAGATGCCAAACCTAGAATAATTCGTCGTGCTAGCGTTAAAAATAAACTTAATGCCAGAGGTACACAAGATTCTTATTTGCCACACGATATCTATCAGACAAGTGGCATATCTGATGTTTGTTCGAGTAAAGCGTCCATGGTCAAAACATCAAGCAAGCCCGATATAAAAACCTTGTTCCGGAGAAATGTTAATGCAGCAAGCAAAAAGATAGCTAAAAGGTTTGTTAGACGTGCAATACCAGAAATCCCCGCAGCACCAGGAACTTCTAGTACCTCTAGTGTGAGTAGTAAAGATGAAGGGCCTGCCAAACCTCATAGACCTGGCAAACCTGGCAGACCTGGCAAACCTGGTAGACCTAGCAGACCTGGCAGACCTGGCAAACCTGGTAGGCCTAGCAGACCTGCGATACCAGGAACTCCTAGTAGCTCTAGTGTGACTAGTGGAATTAAAAGGCCACATAAACATCATCACGAACATCATCATAAACCTGGCAAACCTCATAGGCCTGGCAAACCTGCTTAGCTGGCAGATCCAACAAATTTAGTAACAGATAATACCATACTATCATTGTTTGCCCTTTATGCTAGCTTAATACTACCTAGTTATTGTTAATAAATTTACTTATACATTTGCTTGGTATTCGTTGTTTATTCGTAATAAATAGTATTTGCTATGCTAATGATACATATACGCACTTGTTAAAGGCAAATTGTGTTATTTATTAGCTTTCTATGATATGTGAATTGATTGAACTGACATCCACGCATAACAAATACTGGAATTTTCCAATTAGTTAACATCGTTAGCTTTTAACTATTGTTACCATCACTATTGTTATCTTGCCATGTGGATAATAGTGAGACGTAATTCTTGATACGGAATGGCAATAAATAACTGGTATCAGCTGCTTGACCATACGTGGCCACATATGGATTAGTGGAGATACGCTTGCCTTGTTTATCTAATGGTAGGTAATCAAGTATCATCGGCTCTATTCCACGTTTCGCCACAAGATGAGTTACCGATAATTGCCGCCAGCCGTACAGTACAATTGGACTGCCATCTACCGTCGTCCATGGCGAGCACTTCTCACCGGTTAGCGCGTTGTACAGCTGATGCGAACCACCATCTCGATAGAATATAGCACAAGTGTTGCCGAGTACTGGTGCTATATACCCTATGGAATCCAATGAGTGCGTATACACGATGGATCCATCCGATTCCGATAGTAGATGGACACGATTTTGACAATAAATCAATAGCATACGTGATGTGCTCAACGTACCCACTAGATCGATACTTCCGGCTATGGCCGTTTGCCATAGAACCGGCTCCTTCTGTTTCCTCGTACCATGATGTCGATTCACCTGCTGCAGCGCTACTACATGATATGGTGTCGCGGAATAAACGGCAATATCGTAAACGATAGAGTTAGTATTATAGGAGTCGCTATAGCAGTATCTGATTGCCTTCACGTTCGATCGCGATACTCGTGACCCCATACTACCACTACCACTATATGAACTGTGACGTCTATCGGGTGTCTCAATGGTGGGACGAGGGAACTCGCCCGAGTTGATACAGCGCGCGGACTCGTACAAGCTAAATCTCCACAAGTTCCATTGAACCGTTTGATCCATTCCTCGCGTGAAACAAGTGTGAACGTAGGCAGTTCTACTATCGATATCGAGTAGGTTCGGTCGTTGATACAGACGAAGTACAATGGATCCCGAACACCATTGCCTCGCCTCCAAGTTATACACTTGAAATCGATTCCACGCGTAGTTTGAATCCGTGCTATCCGGTATTCGTACGAGTAACCAGCAACCACGCATCATCACCAGGCTTACCACACGACTTGGACATGCGACAACGAATGCGCTATGACACGACCACACGCATAACAATGATTCACGTCGATCGGCAGATCGGCATTCGGCCACTAGGAACGCGTCATCCATGGCCACACTACTAACAATCTGCGGTTCAATAGGCCAGGTCAATTCCCATTGACGCTGCTTCACCATCAAGGATTTTGACGTAAAATCCCGTTGTAGTTGACCGCTTCTCGTTATATCTGCGCGAATAACAACGAGACGTCGATTTACCTGGTGATAGATAACGGTGCGACGTGCATCGGCTGCCATTACCGTCCATGCATCACTATTATTATCACCACGATTACTACTGCTACTACTACTACTACTACTACTACTACTACTAATGCTGTTTTTGATATTCCGAGTTTTAACTATACTCGATGTGAATGCTTGGGGCAGTGTGAAAGAATGCTCTAAACAGCGACCGCGTAGCATGTCTCGTTCGGTGGTACGTCGACGACAATACGCGAAAAACCATTCGGACGATGTTTCCAGCGGAGATACAGAGGAGCCTGACACGACTAAACGCCGCACATGTTGACGTAGCCATGCCAGCTCACGTCTATCATCAATGGGATACTCGGCGATATATCGTTTCCTCCAGTCGAACACCTCCATTAGACGCCAGTAAGCGGCACGGCAAGTAAATAAAAGTTGTAGCAAGTCTTCATGTTGTGTATAATTAGCAATATTCAATAATATTTCGACGGGTAATTTGTTAAATTGTGAAATAGGTTGCTCCGCTTTTACGGCAATAGTCGGAGATGACTGTCGTCGACGAAATAACCTACTTAGCGCCGTGTAGGTAGACCGTTCCGACGTTGAGCGAGGTTTAGACGCAATTCGTTTACTCATAGGAAATGAAGGAAGAGTTAGGAGAACACACGAGTACACGACAGTTTGAAATCATATACTGCAGAAATGGTTACACCAGAATGGTATCGAATGATATGCGCATGGTATTACAAGAACCATTTTATTGTCTAAAAGAATATCACAAGTATCGGTGAGGTTCATTATTATGGTTGATCATTTTTAATCAATTAACTGTTATTTTAGATGTAAAGATCGAACACGCTAATCCAGTTCATAATACTAGCACTCGATGTGTCAATCTATATTCATACACAATGATGCTCAATACAATCATCTCAATAGAATATAACCAGTCATAATGGTTGTAACAGGTGTACGCGTCATCATTGATGAAGCATTCTGAACTGACGATGATGCGTGGATTCAGACAATTGACAGCTCATGCGGTTACACTACATGACAGACATTCATCTAATTGGTACTTGCTTACTGAATGCACTATCAATAAGCAGCAGATTGACAATACAGCTATACCAATATCCGCCATAATCATCATCTCGGCTATAAATCGAGCACTTTTGACACACTCGACTTGTCATTTTCATACTCGCTCTTCTACTCTATTCTAGCTACTCTAGCTACTACTATCACTACTCGTATATACCACTGCCTTATACTCTCGTTCTATTCTACTCTCATTACTTTCTACTCTCGTTCTATTCTGTTTATCTGTCTATCCATTCCGCTAGGCCAACATCAACATGAAGTTCTCTGCCATTATCGCTATTGCAGTCGCCGTTGTCGCTCTCACCAGTCTGGTCGCCG
This sequence comes from Syncephalis plumigaleata, assembly GCA_025201365.1. Classification (NCBI taxonomy): domain Eukaryota; kingdom Fungi; phylum Zoopagomycota; class Zoopagomycetes; order Zoopagales; family Piptocephalidaceae; genus Syncephalis; species Syncephalis plumigaleata. The sequence continues at coordinate 9,629 of JAIXMF010000087.1, read as the reverse complement.
TTGAAGCCAAGCCCGCATTGGCCCGTCGTGGTATGTCATAGGAACAACAGGAACAATGATAGTAATGGACACTAGCTGACTCATTAATGATTGCTCGATAGCTGGCAAGTCTACCATTTGACCACAATGTCCCGTGTATTAACCATGTTGTATCACTATTTGTACATTTATTCCGTCAATAGTTGGTATGTTGTCAGTGTAATAATGATCCCATTCAATGTGCTAACTGCAGTATAATCATGCTCAATCCTCATATATGTGTGTGCGTGTGTGTCTATTCCGATAGTCGAACGTAGGTTTGCCGATAAATAAATAAACCACCTGACATGCTACTAATCATACTGCCATATCGACACGGTACATGGATCAATAGGCCGTAAGTAGTAGTCATGCCATGCTGACCATACCATTCAATGAGCTAACCATCCAAATGGAATTATTCCACAAATAGGTGGTACGTATGACTACTATGGCCATGTCGATTGATGTACTAATCGTAGCTTATTGTTTCATTGTCCACCGATGATTAGCGGAAGCTTGTAAGTTCATGAATATTGAATGGTTGCTTTGACATGCTAATCATATTGTAATGTTTATTTTAGCTGTCAAAGCAAGCGTGAGTGCTGGTAAGCTATACCATTGACTGTAATGTGTACTGTGCTAATTGCAGTGTAAATCAAAATTATATGTGATTACCATTTCAAGAGCCCGTAAGTTACCGTTCTAGCTGGAATGAGTGAGGCGCTAACCATGATATGACACATGATTCCCGTATGCTTGCGTATGCTTGCGTATGATAGAAGGTAAGTTACCGCACGAAGTATACTGAATGAGTACTAATTACGATATAACACATGCCCTGCATATGCTTGCGTATGATAGACCGTAAGTTATCATTTGGATTGTACTGAATGAGTGCTAACTATGATATGACACATGATTCATGTATGCTTGCGTATGATAGGCCGTAAGTAATCATTCTGGCCATGATTTATGGATGTGCTAACTACGATATGACACATGATTCCCGTATGCTTGCGTATGATAGAAGGTAAGTTACCGCACGAAGTATACTGAATGAGTACTAACTACGATATGACATATGATTCACATATGCTTGCGTATGATAGACCGTAAGTAATCATTTGGATTGTACTGAATGAGTGCTAACTACGATATGACATATGATTCACATATGCTTGCGTATAACAGTTTGTAAGTTGCCATTTGGATTGTACTGAATGAGTGCTAACTACGATATGACACATGATTCCCGTATGTTTGTGTATGATAGGATGTAAGCTACCATTCGGGTTGTACTGAATGAGTACTAACTACGATATGACACATGATTCACTTATGCTTGTGTATGATAGAGCGTAAGTTACCGTGCGGATTGTACTGAATGAGTACTAATTATGATATGGCACATGATCCGCATATGCTTGCGTATGATAGGGTGTAAGTAATCATTCAGATTGTACTGAATGAATACTAACTACGATATGGCACATGATCCGCACCTGTTCCTGTATGGTAGGACGTAAGTTACCATCGTGATCGTAATGAATCGGTGTACTAACCACGCTATGGTACATGATTCATGCATGGTTGTGTATAACAGCTTGTAAGTCAAGGTTTTAATCGTCCTTTACGGTATGCTAATCACAATACAACGTACATTGATTGAATGATAGAAATAAGCAGTAAGTAATAATCCAACAAATAATCATACTCATACTAATCCATTATGATTACAGGACAAGACAAGGACATCATCAAGTAGATATTATAGGTATTCAAGTCAAGAATGTATTGATGCAAGATCCTTTTGTGTCCACGCCATTCAAGTCATTATTCCTTAGTACAACAACAAGTATATCTACAAGATCATTCTCTCATTTATTAAATAAATATGTCGTATTCATCATTACACTAGTGATACAAGTGTAGTTGATTATCCCATTGGTTGATTATCCATGTAGATGAAACTAGCTGATACTAACAACTGACATCCTACACGATAGTTGGACCAGTGGCTGGTAAAAAGGATGCACGAGAGATCATGGTACAGGGTGATCATGTAACCAAAGTCAAACGGATACTGGCAAGCTATGGCATTTGTGAGCGTTATGTCGAGGTGGATAACAAGAGCAAGAAGTAATACAAGTGGTACACGCTTGCATTTCGATAATCGATCATGATCAAGATGCTTTATTTTGTCCTAGTATACACTTGTCAACACACTTGCTTTGTTTACTCGTTTATTCGTTTATTCACTCATTTATTTATTAGTTAACGGTTAGCACGGCATTAGTAAAAAATGAACTAACACATCGATGAACGTGTCATGTTAATCGTTTGCTTATTCGATAATTAGTATACTAAAGATAATCATGTAAACATAAATATATACATAGTAAGTTTTGTAAATATAAATTTATTAATAGACATCTCGCATTGGATGTAAATGTCGATTAATAACGGCAATGGTAACTATGCCAATAACACACGCATATGTGTATGTGTATATGTATTAACGACTAGCAATGGCCGAATCCACCTCGTCCATTATGCATTCCGAATCCACCGCGATGTGGAAAGTGTCCATGTCTATGATTGAATGGTCCAAACATATGCATAGCGGCTTCTCGGTTACAATTCATGAAACCATTTGCATGTTCGTGTGGTGCGCCATGATGATGCTGGTGATGATGATGACCTTGCTGATATGGTCTGGTACATGGTCCATGTTGGTGATGACGATGATGATGATGATGGCCGCCACGTCCATGTCCACTTCCACGTCCACGACCATGTCCATGGAATGGATGATGATGATGATGATGATGATGATGACCTGTAAACAATGGTAAACTTGGTCTACATGGCAATGAATTATCATTACAAGTTTCTTGCATCCAAATATCTTTCTCCCATGATTCTAAATCATGATCATCCTTATTACTAGTATTATGTTTGTTTTCACAATTGATAGTATTGTCATTGTCAGATACATTTGAGTCATCTTGTTCGCTACTCGTTGTTATCTCATTGTGTTGTTTGTTATCTTCATAGTCATAGAATAATGTAGTACCAAGTCCATTGTGACAGTTATGATGACCATGATGATGATGATGATGATGATGATTGTAATGATGACTACTACCTGGAATCAACTGGCATGGAAAGCCATGAACATAATGTTTTGGATTTAAATGATGACTATGATGATGACTATAATGACTATGATGATGCTTATGTTTATGATTCTTGTTCCATACAAGGAATTGGAGCTGCTCTTCTCCTTCACTTATCCTTTGAATTATCTTATTCAATTCGTCTGATGTATCAAATACTATTGGTTTACCGTCGTTGTCCTTGTAAAAAAGTTGAATATCCTCTGCACTATTGCCAGCTTCAGGGAATAAAAGAATTATTTTATTAGCCATACCGTTCCAATCGATACCGTTGTCGACATAGAGAAGACGTCCAGTTCCCTTGTAGAAGATCTTGAATGGAATAGCTTGAGTCATGGTTATACCGAGAGTAGTTCGAAAGTAGAAATAGTAAACCAACAAAAAGGTGAGCGAGAAGCTACAACAACAATAGATTGGATGTGCGCTTGAGTAGAAAGTAAGAGTCAAAGTGAATTGATAGCAATGATGGTGATGATGATAGTGGCTAGTAGCTTGTTAGAATTCGCCTTGGATTTTATAGGTTTTCTGAGTCATGTTGCTATAAAAGTGAGTCTACGATGACGGAACGTATAAACATCATTCCGATACTGACTCATTGGATGATTATGCAGTGTTTCGTATTTATTTATAGATATGCATGTCGCTAGAATTATACCGAAATGCCGTTTTCCAATGACTGCATCGCGTTTACATCCATCATCATCTTTAACGAGACAGTACGAGTCATCGTACATGTACATATATCATTAACGATGGAATTCTAGAATTCTAGGTGGAAGGAGTATCAATGTTGAAACAACGGGGCATGAGCATTGCATATTTTTTGTTGTGTTACACGGATATCCGGTTGTACTACTTTATTGCTGCTGCTATTGGCTATTATACTTTCAAAACTCCACTCCTTTACATAAAGGGAAATGACAAATGGATGATGATACAAATATTACAGTCAAATAGCATAAATTTATTATAAGGAGGTATTATATAAAAAATGAAGATGATATATATCAATCACAGTAAGTTTGATAGCAAAAATAAATGATTGTATGTAAGGGCAAGCTATAGTACAGCAACTTGAAGTAACCGGTAATTATATGTCGATTAAAGGTGATCACATCATGGATTAACACTGAGATTACCTTATTATTATTATTATTAAAGTAGCACACGGTTATGATGGTGAGTTATCTTGTCGGAAGCGTACCTTTTTCGTTGCAGGTGGACGATTATGATGCAGCATTGTGCCATGATGGCGTTGTGTCTGTGTTTGCTGCTCTTGTTGCTGTTCCTGCAGTTCTCGTTGATGTTGATGTTGATGATGTTGTTGGTAGGAATGTGGCGTATTTTGTAATCCTTGCTGATTAGCATGTTGCGCGTTGTGATGACTATGGTTAGCGTGTAGATTCGTTTGTTGAGATGAGAATACTTGTGTACCATTAGTATTGTTGTTATGATATCCACCATGATGTCCAAACATATTGCCATTAGATAAAGTTACCGGTGAACCATTTGAACCGTACAAGTTTGAACTCATCGACGACAACGGCATATTGGGCAATGATGCGCCGTGGCTTTCAAAGTCTGACATATCCACGTCACGACCAAGGAAGCTCATCTCATTAGGCGGGTGTCGGCGTTTAAATGGTACACTTGTAGTGGGCGTTCCATTATTACTATTAGCAGGGAGTGCCGCATGTCCCGATGAGATATTAGTGGATGTGTTGTTGTTCGTAGCTAATGGCAGCATAGAAGGTGGAACAAATTGGAATGGTTGTGCAACTGTATCTGCACCATTGAATATCATGCTACTTAATGTCGTGTGATTATTGGTTGAACTCGCAGTAGCAGGATTAGCTTGAACACTGCCAGTTGAATGGGTACCGCTTACAGATGAAGCGATATCAGTCGCAGAGAGTGATGGTGGTGGCGACTTTTCCGTCTCTACCATAAGTTCGGCATGCTTAGCCTGAGCGTAATTGACAAGATCGTCGGCGGGAATGGAAGCAGCGCCTAAACCAGCTTCACGTTGTTGCACATGAGGATGACTGGCGAGGAAATCCAATAGATCCTGTAAACACTGCTCGTAACCTTGTCTATAAGTGAATCGTTGTGTACGTTGTGCGTCTTTGTAGAGTTGTGTAACAGAACGAGCGGCGGTGCGAAACGATGCTAGTAGAGACTGCTCCAACGAGACTAATTCGCTATGACTTCGATCTAGATCCTGCTGACCCGGCTCCATGATCGAGTCACTAAGGTGAACAGAAGGGTAGGGTAGTGAGTATTGCTAGTGAAAAGTAGTGGTGGTGTCGACGTGAGATTGAACGTGCTGCTGTATTACTGATGCAAGCAATTTCCCCTGATTGTCAAACAAGTATAAGGGAACAACGGATTGTAGCGTATGCAGCTGTTGGATAAGTCGAGCGGTAAATGAATGGCACGAAGAATCAAAACAGCTAGACACAAGCCAAAGAGAGATGACCACTATGGAATAATAAAGAGTATGAGAGATGAAAGAAGACTAGCTAGTAGCCGTTCTAGCCGCTGGTTGTTACTGCTTTGTGAGAACTGGTGAATATGCACATGCAGTTTTTAACTAAGGGGTTAATAATGGAAAAAGAAAGAGCTTGATAAAGAGAGAGAGAACGAGAGAAAGAGAAATGAATAGGAAAAGACACTCTGCGTTAACGAAGGTGAAATAAAAGTAAAGATGAAGACGTCGATCGAACTATTGTCGTAGATCGAACAATGACAGCACAATAACAATTATGGTATGTCAGTGTCTGTTTACAAATGCAATGTCGTTAAATACGAAGAGTTGAAAGAAGAAGCAAAAGAAAGAAAGAAAGAAGCAAAGGAAAGAAGAAAGCAAGAATCATACAAAGATGAAAAATAAATAATATGGCGTTAATTACAGGCTTTTTCCAACTCTCTATGTATAATAATAATGATAGTCCATCTTGTTCTATTATCTTGTTGTCTTGATAATCTACGATTTAACATTCAAATTCTAATGATGCTTATGCCATATTAACACATATGCCTAGTAATAAACTCATGACTTTGTAATTGCTATTGTGTCAATGCATTATTACTGCATCGTTCTTTAATACCACTGACCTTTGACGTCATATCTCCTGACTGTCATGATCTATCGCTAGTCTACAAGCCACATGAGGAGAGATAATGAATGGCACAAGGCAACACGTATGCTGCAATAGTTATCACACGAATACTGACAAGGACAAGGCACGTGGCGTTATTCGTGTTGTAGCTAGTCTATATGTATGCATGGATATATGTATGCGTGTATGTATGCATGTACGTATGCATATGTAAATCGACTACTGCTACTGCTACTAGACCAACCACTAGGTAACCGCATTCTCTTTGTATAATTATATTACTCACATTGAAGCTGTACATAACTTGACAGCCTCATGCACATACAACTAAGTAGTATTGCAATTATTAATTATCCATGGTGTTGGTTGCTCAATACGATACTGTGATCATACATTGATCTCTTTCTGTTTCGTTGCTTTCTCTCTCTCTCTCTACAAACACGTACACTTTCTATTACTTTTACCACTACCACCACCACATCTCTCTTTCAGTCTCATTTATACACACATCAATATTTAGGCAAATGGTCTATGTTGCATTCATAGCATAAACGTATATTCCACTAGACAAACATTTTTAATATGCAGATAGAACAAAGCGATAACACCTTATCTTCAACTATGAAGTTCAGTAGTAGCACTGCTACTAGTACTACTACTGTAACAAGCAGTATCATGTCAACTGTTCAGCCACCACTATTGACTGATGCTGATTTCCAAGGAATACTAGACAACCTATTGACGCGCGGCCCACCACCTTCAAGTAGCGTTATATTTCCTTACTTGCACGGTACAGGAATGCCTTTAGAGAAAGATCCACTGCCACGTCCACTTTTACTCGTTTATGTTGGTGAATTGCCCTCTTCATCGCGCAATGTACCTACAGACACCTTATCAAACAAGGAAAATGATGACGATGATAATGACGATAATGCGGATAATAGCCAGCATGATTCAACAATTATGTCATCGAGTTCCAGTTCATTATTCCTTAATACCGTACTGGTCGATCAGGTGTTAGCCTATCATAAAACTCGTGGCTGGTATTTCCGTACAGTGCTGCCATTCTTCCAACATCAGTTCCGACACTTCTCGGGTCAGCCTGGATTATGGGCTTGTCTATCGGATATTGTAGTTTACGGTAGAGACCAAGTTAACCCTGATGGAGTGATCGATCGCAGTGGCGAATTTAACATGACAACCAATCAATGTGATGTACGTGATTTCGTAGCCGATTGCATTGTCAAGGCACAAATGGAATTTGCCAGTAAGATGCGTATTGCTATACCTGATTGGCAACCACGTCAAACGATGATCTATAAAGGTAACTAACAAATAAGACTACTACTAATAGTAATGATGATGATGAGGTTAATAATGATGATACCATTTAGGTGAAACGACTCAATGGGCGCAGCAATACCCGCATCTAGTTACCGTGCAATCGAATGGTGAAATGTCACCCTCCTTTGATATGATGAAACGCGAGGCTGAATCCATGTATAGATTAGCGGCACCCGTTGAGATATCGCCAGGTGTATGGGTAAGTCATACCTGTATATATACATACATATACATATAATAACAACTACGTGAATATAGTTTGGGCATGATGACCTTACTGTTAGTGATAGTGTATCTATAACGCAGTTCAACAAGGATACTGCATCACTTGTAAATGAGGACAGACATCAGGAGATGGCAGTTCCCAGTTCACGATCCTCATCAAAGTCATCCACCGATAGTATACACACACCGACAGATTCAGAAATGATGACAGACTTGGTGAGTCCGGTTCAGTTGTCGTCACCGTTCAAGCAGACATCTCATTCGACGAGTCCTGTAAATACAAATCATCATAGTAATGAGCATACGAACAACAATAGCAACAACAATAGCAACAATGTCAATAATAGTAATCATGATAGTAGTAAATCAACCACGACTAGCAACTCCAATAGTAAAAGCAATAACGGCAATAACGATGACAGAGTGTATAATAGTTTTTTCCATCATATTATTCGTGTGAGATCCAATGCATTACCGGCTGTTCGTGCCGATCTAGAGAAACATCTAGAGAAACATCTAGAGTGTCAAACAGGTGCAGCATCAACCAACACTGCTACCTGTTACAATCCATCCGTGCTATCGGTGGCACCGTGGAATCCACATCATCGCGCTACCATGATTACACAACTACGAGATTTAACATGGTATATTACACGATTAGTTGCCAGTCGTACTAGTAGCACTAGTGCTGCAGCAACAACATCATCACAACGTGTACTACTCTACTATGACTTTACCGATGACTCCTTCCTCTACATGTCCTCTTTGGCATTGGCCTATTGTATGCAACGACATCAATTGAGTTTGCCCGCTGCATGTCTACGTGTCAATGCGGCCAGCCATGTTTATTTGGGTACGTTCTGTGGGCCGTTACAAGATTTCGAGGATGAGGTATGGCTACATCTGGAGATGCAACGGGAACAAGCAGTGGAAGGAGTAGCGGACACGCAGACCGACACGCTAGCTATGAATACCACCATTATGGACACGGATGATGACAACAAACCCTTTATGACTACAAGTATTCAATGGTTCTTTTCCCGTGAATTTGAAGGTAAACATACTCATTGTCACTATATTGCTATTAGTTAATTTAACGTGAATAATGAATCTAGGCACGTTTCCTTCACGTATACTACCTCATCTACTATTGGGTGATATTGCCACTGCCAATAATGTTGGACTATTAAAGGCACTAGGTGTCACGCATGTTCTTAGTATTGGTATTCGACCAAATCACACTGATAGTTCGATGGTCTTCAAATTCGTTGATAACATTGAAGATGATGGTTACGGTGATTTACTGAATAATTTCCACGAATGCAACACTTTTATAGGTAAATAACTATCATCATAGATATGAGTGGTGAATCTCAGTTATTTATTTATTATGTATACTAGATGAAGCTAATGCTTGTAATGGGCGAGTTTTCGTTCATTGTCAAGTGGGCACGTCAAGATCAGCCACGATTACCATTGCTTATATTATCAAGTATTTGGGTATATCGCTGCTCGATGCGTACTTTTTCGTAAGGGCACGTCGTCTTTTATTGATCATACAACCCAACTTACGACTCATGTATAACCTATTGGAATACGAATGGCAAGAACGACAATCGATGTCGCTACCATGGATAGATTTAGCACGTAGCATATCGTTGCTCAATAGCAGTTGTTGAACTATTCTTATCACACATCGCGTAATTTGTACAATTACAATGCTTTTCGATTCATACGT